>JAOANR010000002.1:67840042-67936399 GCA_030278955.1 Hygrophila difformis
ATAGATTCATGTACTCTGGAGATTTATCTCAAATTTAAACTTTAAATTTTTAATTTTCGAACCTAAAACAAAATGGCCCAAAATGTGGGATGTCTAAAGGCGGTATGCTGCGAAAATCATATTTGCTTGGTACTACTAAATATATACTACCTCCATTCTTTTTTATTTGCACTTTTTGACTTTTGTCACTTTTTATTAAGTAACTTTGACTCAATTTTTTAATACAATTATATAAGATAAAATATAGTCAAGTGAGATCTTGTTGGATTCGTCTAATCGCATAGATTTAGAATATCAAATTTGCATAATTTTTACTTGTGTGGAATTTGAGTTATTACTGATTAAAATGTGCATTGGATTGCGTGGAATATTGATATGTTGTATTTATTTAGGAACGGAGGAAGTATTTTATATGAAAGTTTAAATTAAAATATTTGGATACATTTGACTTTAATTTGGCGAGGAAGTCGACTAGCGTTTGTGTTTTTCTTACCTCGCAGTAATCGATTAGCCATTGACATCATATGGTATGGTTTATCATCACTAGTGATAATTCATTTTATTTAATTATAATGGCAACGAACGACGATAAAAAAAACGATGTAGGCGGTCAATGTGGGTATGCTACTTTATGTACTCATATACACATTATCAACACATGTAGAGAGACATTGATTTTTTTTTTTTTTCCCGCATTACAGCCGATTAAGGCTAGAGAAACGCAAGAAAAAAAAATTAAAAAACATGTAAGAAAAACACGGGAAAATCAAGTTCCTGCTGCGTCCGCTGATAATAAGGATTTCACAGGATATGGAGAGAACGTCCACATAGTGTAGAACAATTCACTACCAGCAACTATTTTGAAATAAACGATTTTGAAAATAAAATTCTTAATAATCTATTTATTCTGTAATACATTTTTGATAACTTTATGTATTGTACTATCCATATTATTTATTCTTTAAATTATAATTCATTCTATTTAAATGTACTATCCCACTTAAGTTTGAGAGGATACCAAATTCAAGTTTATTTCATAAGGGTGTGGATACCTATTATTTATAGATGCATTTTAAAACTGTGAGAGAGTTGGCCCGAAAAGCAAAAATATTTACAAGGTGTAACTAGCTAGAACATTATGTTAAAAATATTTATATTTATATTATGTGTTGCGTATAAGTAGAAAATATGAGAATTGTAATAGTCCAACAAGAGTACTTGAATCTGTTTTTTATATATAATTGTGAGATAAAGGAAAAAAAAAAGAAAATTGGGTCAAAATTTAAAAATAAATAGTGCCAAAAAGTACGTATATAACTTTTCAGGAAATGGAGAAAGTACATATATATATTAAGCGACCCAAAATTCGATCGCTAACTTCTTAAGCGACTGAATTTTACCAATTTTTTCTGTCACTAAAACAAAAAATTCTTATAGTTTTCCGTCCCAACAATCTTAGCTTGGTATGTTTTAACTTTTGTTACTTTTTATTTATAACTTTGACATAATGTTATTCCAATAACATAAGCATAAAAAAGTAATAAAAAAAAAAAATCAAGTGAGATTGTTAGATTTTTCTAGTGTCTAATTGAAACTCTATATTTTATATAGTTTTTTTTTTATTAATATGTGATTTGATATATTAACTTACATAATATATTTAATCATGCGTATATAAAAACGAGCCATGCAAATCGGAGGAAGGAAGAGAGTATTACACAGAGGAATTAATAATTTTGTGTACTGAAATATATGGTTATTTAGGTGAGTATTCTATTTATCTCTTAATAAATATCTCTTCCACCTCAATTTCAATAACAAAGAAATGTATTAATTAACTCATCAGTTTTTATTTTTCATCCTTTTAACCTAATTTTTTGTATATTAATTAAATATTAAAAACTACTAATACCCATGTAAGTTAGCGAGTCATATTGAAAAAAAATATATATATAATATAAATATTTTAAATAAAATATTATGGAATACTACTTTTATTTATAAAACAAGTAAGGATGTTGAAAATATAATATAAATATTTAAAATAATCAAAGTTTTATTTGTGAGAAGACTATACGGTCAATGAAGTGAGCAGTATTTGAAGGAAAGAGTCGTTTTTTTCCTAAACTTAGCAACTTTTGTCAATCTTTTATTCTTACACAACTGACTCCCGATTTTGGGAGCACTATGCTCCCTCATTTCTGTCTTCGTTTCTCCACACCATTCACGACCATTTGACTCACACATATAATTTTTTGATTTTTTATTTTTTATTTGGCTAAACAACTTATACAGGAAATGATGATGAGAGTTCATGCCATACACAGTGGCAGATTTAGGATTTTTGCCTTGGTAGGTCAAATTATTCTTAATAACTAACTTTAGGATATACTAATTATTATACTATTAATAAAAATTAAAATTAAAGAATATAGAAATTAAAAAGAAAAAAACTATTATATTAAAACAATTACAATGTTTCAGAACGATATGAACCTGAATTTGAAATTGTAATGGAATTGAGATTTAACGGCAGAAATTCAAATTAAAATTCTTGCGAGAGGAGAAAAATGAAATGTTAGAAAAATATATAGGCAAAACTCTATTAAAATTGTTAATTGAAATGAACGATTAGTATTAATTTTTGGACTATATTATTAATTTATTAGTACTAAACTACTATATTTTTTTTCCCTTAATGGTGGGTCAATTGACCCACCACACATCTCTACATACATCCGCCACTGCCCACACAAATTAAAAAAAAAATAAAGGGTGGATAAAGGCCGGGTGGGGAACTTGACCACTAGGTAAGTCCTCATCCCGACCCGCACACATTCTTCATCATTTTTTTTTTTTTAGGGAAAATCGTTTTATTGATGAAAGCTCATCGCCTAGTCTCGAGAATAGTTTGAGATTTACAATAATCCAACCGTTACAGCACCAACTTAATCAGTAATAATAATAACAACGAAAACTGTGTACGCAAGTACAAGACAAGCACATTCTTCATCATTTATTATAATTGTTTTTCGTTAAAAATTATTTCTACATTTGTGCAAAAAAATATAATTAATTGATATTTTATCTCTATATTCAAAATGAATTGTTTTAATTTTAATATTATTACTGCATATTCATAATATTGGGTTCAAAATTAAAGGGTGTATTCAATTCAGATTTTTATGGATTTTAAAAAGTCCGTGAATTTAGAAAGTCCATGGACTCCAGTAGAGTTGGTTGATTTTGTATAGACTCCTGTAGAGTTTGGCTGACTTGTATAGAATCCGCAGAAATTTGGAGAGATTTTGTGTAGTTATATTTTTTAAAAGAATCCATTGAAATCTATGAAGAATTAAAATCCATAGACTATTGAATACCTGTAGATTTTTAAAGACTTTTTAAAATCTGTATTGAATACCCCATGATTTTTAAAGACTTTTTAAAATCTATATTGAATACCTCTAGATTTTTAAAGACTTTTTAAAATCTAAATTGAATACACCCAAACTTTAAAAGTCCAAAAAAATCTCATAGAGTTTTGATTCAATACACCCCTAAGTTTTCAAATATTATTAATATAATTCTTAAATAAAATGTTGAAGTACATAATAATTTAGTACTATTATTTTTCCATGTCGATTACCGCCAACTTCTAATTTTGGTACCTGAATATGAATACATATTGATTTCCACCAGCTTTTACTTGAAAGACAACTCCAATTTTTATTCTTATAAATTTAACTCAGGCACAATAATATTACGGACAACAAAAGAAATCCAATAAAGATTAATTGGATATATATATAGGCCCTTGTTTGGTAAATAAGCTAAACGAAATTAGCTTATTCTATTCATTTTAAGTTAAATTAGCTTATTTTAAAAGGCAAAATACCTTAAAATAGTGCAAATAGCAATATTTTGGAACTAGCTTATATATTCTAGGGCAAAAATTTGCCCCAAAACTTTCAAATAACTAATTTTAACTAATTTATTAATTATTACTCAAATTACTCACATAATCCGTTAACATCTAACAGCTAATTCCCAAACATGCTCATAATATTATGATAATGGGATTATGAAAATATATAATAGTCTAATTAGAATTAATTTTATCATGTTTTCCATAGTCCAGATATTTTAGATGTTCACTTTATAGCTTCTTTATGAATTTCTTCATTAAAGTCCTCCGATTTTTCATTCTCATTGTAATAATAGTATAATTGACAGGGACGAAATTAATACAACTAATAGTGTTTAAAGAGCTAATTAAATTTTATTGGGTTTAATTATTTCAACATTTAAAATCTTATTAAGTGAAAATTGTGAAATGATTCATCATCCACTTAATTAGTAGACTAGCTAGTAGCAGAAAAAATTGAATTGAATTTAGTAAGAGTGGTCATAAATGAATGACTGAATAATTAAATTGTAGGAAGACTTAGAACACTTATGAGTAGAGAATGCTCTATTTCCATATGGGTTTGGTTCCAGTGCAGATTCAGCAACATACTGAATTCTGATTTCATAAGGGTTGTGTGCTAGTTTTATTTTGTGGGTATTATTACCTTAATTAGGGAGATTTAATGACTAATTACATTAAAGATTTAATATATGTTGTACTTAATGTTTTCGCAAATTGTGGGGTGTATTTGTTTATTTGAGGAAACATACCGTTTGAGGATCCTCCTAGACTACCAGCCTTGTTTCCAAAATCACCCCTTCCATTATAGTTATTTCGGATGTAGCCCCTACCACCTCCATAGTTTCCACGCCCATACACTGATTCCTTCATTTATGAAAATCTTCTCATATTAGTTCCTGTAGCACACAAAAGAAGAAAAATAAAAATAAAAATAAAAATAAAGAATTCATATATTGTGGGGATAATCCAATGCAAAAAAAAATTATTTGAATTCAATAAGATTAAACAAAAGATATTGTCAAACACATCACTTGCCTCTAGAATTTGTAGACCTTTTTCATTCAATGAACGCTTGGCGTCCACCAGTTAGCATTGGAGAAGACTGTAACAATGAGAAAAATGAGGCGGCGTTGCTACCAACAGAAAAAATCACTCAAGGAAAATTTCTTGATAAGGAGGATATATAATTATACTGGGTTCTTTCTACAAAAATGTTAGCCATATGATATAAACATCAATTATAAGGTTAATTCTCAAACAAAGATTATTACTATCCCTTCGAATGAAGATATCATGTCAGTTACACATCTGTGATAGTTGCAGCATACTGGGGTGCTACTTTAGTTACATATCTGTGATGAGTGTAGCATTATTGTGTGCTATATTCAAAATCAAAATGTGCTATGTTAATAGTTACTGTGTGCTGGTATATATGAGATCTTTACTCTCATCTTATTTCTTTTCTTTTGCTCAACAATGTACATTGCTATCCTGTAACAACTTGCTGCTTGTTGCTCATGATGTATTTATAATTCATATATGAACATTTTACAATTAATTACTAAATCTTTGCAATTCAACCATTCTTTTAATTGTATCATTCTATTTCGAATTTATTAAACATCTGTTCAGATTTTATTAAACATCTGCAAAAAAAAAATGCTACACATGTGGTTCAACATATTATAAGCATTAAATTTAAGCACTATGGCAGCACACGACAGGACTGCAATAAGCACAACAAGTTTATTTAAGCACACTCATATCATGTGCCCGAACATATATGTGGTTCAACAGATTATAAGCATTAACACAACACAATACGAACTTCAATTAAGCACAACAACTATTATATTTAAGCACAATCACGATATGAGGACACCACAGATATGTCGCTTTACACATATCTAGCACACGGCGGGACTCCAATAAGCACAACAACAAGTGTATTTAAGCACACCCATAACATGTGTCCTCACAGATATGTCGCTCAACAGATTATAAGCATCAACACAGCACAATTCGGTCTTCAATTAAGCACAAAAATCAATATATTTAAGCACAAGCACGACACGAGAACATTACAGATATGTCGCAAAACTATTATATTTAACCACAAGTGCATATTTTAAAAAAAAAATCAATAAAAATAGAGTAAAGTATGTAACACTAAATTTCTGGTGATGATAGACAACCTAATACTTTCATTCAGCAAATTGGAAAATGCATCCACACAAACAATGGACACAGCACATACTTTGAACAAAACTTACACTTATAGGCCAAATAACAGTGATACATGTTTTATTCATGCTAAATAATAATATTAATCTATTTTTTCACCCGTGAAGAAGGTCGGCCTACAACGTCCATCACCGAGACTGTCAATGAACACACCATCGGATGCGTCATCTCCCTCAATTCCAGCCGATACAGAAGGCGCGTTTTGTGGATCAACATCATCGTCAATATGGGTATCGTCGCATTCATCGTTTCCTCCATGTTGGCTGCCCAGCACGTGGTCAACATTAATCTCTACAACGAGCATCTGTAATTTTATGATTGCCGGCGCGTCTGTAATCTTCTTCAGTATAGGGTTTTATTTTTTCGTCTTCAGCGTCATATGCCTCTTAGCGTTATTACACAATGATTAATAGGAAATTATCTATTCTCCACAATTTCTGCAATAAATGGTTTAAGGTGGCGATTTTATTTCCTTATACATATTCCATCCATAATTGGATTTAGGATTGCATTGAATGTTGATTTCTTTAATTTGCCCACTAAGCACCTCACCTGTTTATTTCCAGAACATTCAGCAAGGGGCTGAATCTATACATTCAGCCCTATAACCATACCCTTTCCATATATCTTATAAATATAAGTACTATGCAATCATTAATGTTTTTTGAAGCATTATATATAAGAAAAAGATGGGGTGATTCAGAATGTCGATAATTTTGTAATTTATGAGTAGAAGTTAGTATTAGGGATCGCAATGGATCGGAGTGGATCAGAGAAGGGTAAATCCACCTCCATTCATGAATATTATTTCATCATCCAACCCACCCATCATCCATCTAAAACTCAACCCAAATCCAATCCACCCATCAACCACGGGTGAAACGGGTGGATCGGGTGAGTAATGGATTTAAAGCATGCATAAACTTGCAATCATTTATACTCAAAGTCAATTCATGTTTCAAAACCATAAAATCTAGATAACTATACCCGGTTTGTGATACATGGAAGCGGAGTGTAAACAGATAATAAAACCCCAAAAGGAGAAGAATTGAACTTTGTGGATGAAATGGTCAAACCGGATAATTATAAAACATGCTGGAGAGTCTTGACATTAGGAAGATTAGTCGATAAGGCCTCCCTTAATAATGAGTGGTGGGATTACAGGGGAATTGGGAAATGTAAAAACGTCGGAAGGGATTGTAGAAGAAAAGGGAAGAAAAACTATGTTAGATTTTTTACAAGATATGGCTAAGTGTAGTAAGGAATTGAACTTTCAAGCAATACCAAGGGAATGTAATAAAGCCGTCGATAGACTCATCCGGTGATATCTTCTGGCGGCCAGTGTCGACCAACGAACTAGGCCGCCTGATTACATTTCGAATATTCTTAGAGATGATTGTATTGGAATGTATAATTCTCAACAATTTCATGAATAAATTGGCTTCGATCCCCTTTTACCTCGAATAAAAAAAGAAGAAAAACTATGTTAGAGTTTTTACTAAAATATACTACTCCCTCCGTTTCTAAATAAGTGTTACGTTTTGACTTTTTTTACTGTTCGTTATAGCACTTTGACTTATATTTTTCTTATAGTTATACAAGAAAAAATATAGTCAAGTGAGATCTTGTTGGATTCGTCTCATCTTGTAGTTTTTAAATATCAAATTTTTAGAATTTGTACTTGTACCGAATTTGAGTTATTAATAATTTAAATGTGCATTGGCAAACGTGCAGAAGAGAAATGTAACACTTAAAAAGAAACGGAGGTAGTATTAAGTATATATATGTATATATATTTAATAAAATATAACGGGTGATGGATGGTTTGGATGGTGGGTTGGGTGATGGATCGGGTGGTAGGTTGGATGAGCCTAAATCCATCTCCGACCCGATCCGTCACCCGATCCACCCATCACCAGGGCCGTCTTGACAATTTTGGAGGCCCTGAGCCACTTTATCATTTTGGGCCCTAAATTTGAACTTTAAAAATATTTTTTTTTTCATAATTGTATTATTAATTTATATAATTAATTAACATCTTATAAATAAAAGTAAAAAATGCTAATGTTATTTTTTTTCAAATTAATTTATAATAGCAGTATAATTTTTGTTAAGAGATTTTTTTTCCAATTCCCTTTAGAGCTCATAATAAACCATCTAAGTTTCCATGCTAGGTAAGGTTTAGTCATAGTTCAAGAAATCATACTAAGTTTTCAGAAACATCGGTTCATATTAAATACAATATAATAATGAAAATTCACGGAATATAATGGTACGGAGATAAAGATGTATATATATACAAAAGTTAAATATATTAAAAATATGATATTTAGAGTAGCAAAATTATTAAAATAGAATTGTTCATTATCATGTAAGAAAAATGGACGGATGCAGCAACACAGAATGAACGTCGAGTCGAGTTTGGAACTCTTCCCGCAAGACGTTTAGTAATTGAAACTCTTGAACTTGTTCAACCACTGAACGCCCGTCAACCATCTGAAAACCCAGATATTTGGAAACGGCATGCTTTTTAGTACCAGCATCCTCCGTTTTGTACTTCCGTTCCAACTGAATCCACAGTTCCTTTGCACCTTTTACAGCAGAGTACACAGCGTACAAAGGATCCGTGAGAGCACTCAGAATGAAGTTCTTACACATGAAATCACCGTGAACCCATTGTTCTTTGGCGAAGAGCTTCTGAGGATCGGTCTCCATCTCAGACACGGACGGCCGGCTGCTCCTCAAAAACCCGGCCAAACCAAGAGTGGTCAGATAGAACAGCATCTTCTGTTGCCACGTCTTGAAATCACGCCCGTCAAACTTTGACGGCTTCTCGGCCACTCCAAATGACCTAGGCAGCGCCATAGGGACAGAACCCGTTGACGGCCCAACGCCCGGCACGAAGGCCGGCTCCGACTGAACAAAAGTTGGCAAACTAGTGTTCAGCGGCCCAACGCCCGGTTGCAAACCGGTGTTCATATTATTAAGTCCTGCGGGTGTAACCCCGACTGTTTGTCCAGAAAATGGCAAAGACGCCCCAACGGTAGCGTTGGGCTGGAACGAAACAGTTCCAAAAGAGTGTCCAGAAACAAACTGTCCAGAATTGGGCAGAACGAACCCGCCAGAGTTGGGCGTCGGCGACGGGGGCAGGAAGGCCGCCGTGGGATCAATCAAGTATTGATCGATAGAGGCGTTTGGGTCTGCCGTCGGCAGCGGCAACGGCAGCGGCAGCGTCACGGGTGGAGGAAGGACAGTGGCAGTGGTCAGCACTGACGGCACCGCTGCGGTTGGGGTAACGGCAGCGAACGCCTGGACAGACCCAGGCATGGGAACGGAGGCGGCGGCAGCAGCGACGGATGAGACGTCAGCGGAGGCGGTGGCGGCAGCAGTGGAACCGTCCATTTTAAACGTCTTGCGCTTGTAAGAAAAATGGACGGAGGCAGCAACACAGAATGAACGTCGAGTCGAGTTTGGAACTCTTCCCGCAAGACGTTTATGCCCCGGTAGTGCTCCGGCAACGGCAGAACGTCCCCAAAGGTAAAACGACGAAACGCCTCGACGTAGCAGCACCGCAAACGTCGACGGCCGGCGAACTGAACAAAGATATGAGGGAGTCGGGAGGAGAAAGCTTATGTAGAAGGAAGAAATGCAGAAGAAGGTGTGATTCCTAAGCCTGCCTGAAGCTGCCATTTATAGGCGTTGGACGAGACGAAACTGCCGGCAGCCTTGATGGGGCAGTTTCAACTCAAATTTGAATGGTTTTCAACAACTCGCGACGGGTGTTGAAATCAGAGTGGGCTTCAACGACTGGGCTTGGCGCATGGGCTTGACAAATAAACTTTGTCTAAAAAATTAGACAGGCCCAAAGCTCACCCAAAGCCCAATTACCAAGATCCAAGTCCAAGTCCAAGTCCAAGGGCGCGGGCGACGGCGACGGCGCGGCACGGCTCGGCTCGGCTCGGCTCGGGACGGGACGGGACGGGACGGGCGCGCGCGTGTGGGCTTCCCCCACACTTGATCAATCTGTATTAGTTTAATTGTTTCTAACATGCAGAACAATATAAACTAATTTAACTCCCACTGCTTAAGCGATGTGGGACGCGCCACTTTAACCTACCCTTTAACAACCATTTAAATACAAGCGTTTCAACTAGCCGCATTCAATGACCCATTTCGACCACTTATTTCTCACTCACCCGACAACGGTTTTGAGAAAATAAATGCACTACGACAATCTACGCGAAACGTAGAATTCGTATACGCTATTTAATTAATCCAAATTAAATATCGTCATTACGCAAAAAGGAGCTCAAAACCCCCTTTTTCCAACATATCATACATTAATACTCCTAGTATTTAAAAAAATGTTGGATAATAATTCAAATTCTATATTTATATTAGATAAATTTATCAACTATTTTCATTAAATGTTTTGTTGGATGAAATTTAAAAATGTATAAATACTCTATCTAGTAAAGTATACATATTTGGCTTTTTTTTAAAAAAAAAAAAGAAACAAAAAATAATTAGTAAAAAAAAAAGTGGGGCCCCCAAAACTTGGGGGCCCGGAGCAGGAGCACCTGCCAGGTGCTCCTGCTATAAGCCGGCCTTGCCCATCATGCTATAAGAAACCACTTTTTGTCGGATTTTCATCCATTTCGTCGGGTCGGGTGGATCGGGTTATGGGCGGGTGCGGGTGAAATTATCATCCCTAGTTTGTATATTGATTATTTTATTTATTATAATTATGTATATATATGAATTTGGAAAAAGGTGGACAACGTAACCTTATAGATCGATTGCTATTCGTATAATATATTCTTATGGTCTAGGAGTTTATCATTGTACCAGTATCTTTCAATACCGTACGGTTATTAGTTAATAAATGCATAAGGACTTTAGGTCAAATATTAACATATTTTAAGAAAAATCCTCTGTAGAGAAAATATTATTTTCACGTTATTTTCATCTATGATGGAACATTTAGATATTAATCTCTACAATTTGTTCAGTATTTTGTACTTCTTTGACGGCCTATGTTATGATCGTGTTTTTATTCCAAAGTCTAGTCTCTCTCTTTTTCTTTTTTTTTTATATATATTTCTAAGACAAAAGGGAGGGATAAAGATCGGATAGAAAATGAACTCTCAATCATAGAAAATTAGAATACAGAAAAACTTAATCACTTTGTCAAGTCTCCATCCTCAACTCTATTCTCAAATGGATTATATTTCAAATATTTTATGATTGAAAATTCAAAATTTTATCGACCAATTTTCCTTTGCACTTAAAAACAATGATTTGATGTTTGCGTGGTATGTACGGTTGACTCACTTCTGTAGACTTGTAGGTAATTAGAGCCAAGCTTTGATGTGAGAATAAATACAACAAATATGACTTCTTGAGTTGAAAAATAAAACACTCTTGAATATTATAAGGCCTTCTTTGTATTTATTAGATATTGATGGGGAAATGGGGAAAATTGAAAGCCTTGACGTGGACTTCATTTGTGGAAAATTTTGGAGTTCATGCACAATAAGATTATTTCCACACTTGTTTTTGGCTAATTAATACTTATATATGTTATTCCCATATTAAAATCATGCATTCACATTACCTTTTCTTGCATTTCTTGTAAGGAAATAGGAATTAATGTTTGTTAAGTTCGCGTATGGTCTCGTGTCATAATCATGGTGATAATGCACATTGTAATGAGCTGTGTTACCCATAGCTCTTGTAGGGGAAACTTTAGAATTTCAGTTTTTAGTAGTATTGCCATGGCCCATGGAAAAGTCTACCTTCCAAGATTCTTTTTTCCTAGTGGGCTTTTTATTGGGCTAAGGTCCATTCAACCGTGATTTGTTGGGCTTTTTCATTAGGCTTTTTATTGGGCTAAGGTCCATGCACATATTTATCCCGTGATTGGTTGGGCTTTTTATTGGGCTCAGGTCCATTCAACCGTTTCCCTTCTTGTTAGCATATCGCCATCATGAGCCATACGGCTCACAACTCACACGGTCATATATACGGAAAAATTAACAAATTGGTCATTTAAGTTTTAAAATTCACCAAAATAGTCCTCTTCGTTTTAATTTGAAAAATTAGTCCTCTAGGTTTGATTTTTTCTCCAATTTAGTCCTTTTGACATAATAAATTTAATTAACATGTAATAAATGATGATTAAGCCATATATATGAGTCCCACAATCCTTGACTAAATGAGTCAACTCATAACCCTTAATTTTGTTTGAATAAAATGGATTTTTGATAAATGATTATTTTGTTTGAATAAAATTAGTTTTTAATAAAAGATAATTTTATTTAAATAAAATACTAGTATTTTTCAATAAAATGGGTTTTGATAAATGTGTTGGTGGGTTAATCCATTTGACTAATGATTGTAGAACCAACATTAATGACTTAATTATTTTTCATTAGATATTAATTAGGTTTATTATGCCCAAAGGACCAAATTGGATAAAACATTAAACTTAAGGGATCAATTTTTTCAATTGAAATGAAGATGACCATTTTGGTGAATTTTAAAACTTAAAGACTAAAATGTTAATTTTTCCGTCATATATACCCTATAGACCATTGATCACCCACGCAGTATATGAAGTATAAAACTATTTTTGTAAAAATACACAAATACAAAAAACTTTGATCAATCTGTTTCTCCCGAGGCAAGACTTGCTTTTTATTCGGTTTCTTCTTTTTTTTTTTGTAAAATTCAGTTTCTTTTTTTTTTTTCGGGGAGAAAGGAGGGTCGAAGCCGTTTTATTGCAAAATTTGCATCGTTTGGTACAGACCTAAACGGTCAAAATTGATTACATCAATCAAAAAGTCGGGAGGGCGAACAAAATGTTGAATATCCTCAACCCAGGGACGACCTTTAAGGAGGTGATCGGCAGAGATGTTACACTCCCTAGGGACAGCAAAGAACCGTAAGTCCCAATCCCAAGAAGCCATACTTTTGATCTGAGCAATCCAGAGGTGAGTAGCACCTAATTCGGTTTCTTATTTTAATTTCGTGATTGTTATGTTTTATTTTCTAGTTTTGTGATTACCAGCTGGATATATATATATATATATATATATATATATATATGCAATTTACGTAAGCTATTAGTGAATGGTATTTGTTCATTTACGATTTGTTAAATTTACACAAGAATCACATAATACTCTTTGCTAATACGAATTGACAACAAACAATGATATACCACCCATGTCTCAGTGTTTTGTTACGGATGATTTTTTGACACTATTCTCTGTTTAATTTTGATTCAAATTTTTATTATAGCTATGTAAGAAAAAAAAGTCAAATGAGATTTTGTTAGATTCGTCTAGTCTAATCTTGTAATTTTAGACAATTAACTTTTTATAACTTTTAGTTGCACAATTTAAGTTATTACTAACATTTAAAAATGTATATCGACATACGTGTTGGGTGGGTCCGTAACAAAAATAGTGAGACGGATGAAGTATAAATAAACCCAACAGTGAATTTTAAATATATATATATATATATATATATTTTTTAATGTAACCAAGTATCCCATACTACATTAGTCATGATTAATCCATTTTCAATGGTAGGGATTAGGACCAAACTCCAAATAAAGTCTCGTGAAGATGATAGTATACGATACGATGGCAACCAAATAACTACTTTTCTCATCTCCGTGACACAAATCACAATAAACATTGAAGAAATAAAAAAGTAGTAAAACTAAAAAAATGTACTACTACTACTTTCTCCGTTTCTAAAGAATTGTCTCTTCAACTCAATTCAGTAACTAAGGTTTGCATTAATTAACTCATAAATTTATATTTTTATCTTTCAACTAAACTCATTCTTAATAAATGTCAACAAATAGCGTTTATGTAAAATGAATGGTAATATAGTAAAAACATAACATAATTAACTAAAATTACATAAAAATGACAACTATTTTGGAACATCTTTTAATCTCTAAACAGACAACTAAAAAGGAATCGGAGGAGTACTTCAGTATGGGGATGTTTGGGAGTCGGCGGATTTGCTAGCGGATAGCAGATTCAGAGAGAGAACTATGAGACAATATTTCAATCCGCTATATGCTTGTGAATATGCTGACATCCAAACATAATCTAAGTACTCCCTCCGTTCCTTAATAGATGACGTTTTAGCAAAAATCACACATACCAAGAAAATGTCAATTTGCCACTTTTACCCATACTCAAAATAGTAAAATTGAAGTGGAGAGAGATTGCATAATATTCTAGGAGTAATATTTATGAAAGAATATGAGTAATATTGGAAAAATATAATATAAATATTTAAAATAACAAGTATTTTAGAATGCTTTTTAATTTCAAAAAAGATAACTACTCCCTCCGTCCCACTTCAGACGTCCTGTTTGACTTTTTGACACTGTTCATTATTTAACTTTGACTCAATATTATTGCAAGTAAATATTTGAAAAAAAATAGTCGAGTTCGGTCTTGTGAGATTCGTCTAATCGTGTAGTTTTAGAAGATATATTTGACATAATTTTTACTTATATATATTTTGAGATATGATCGATTTAAAAAGTGCATTGGATTGTGTGCAGAAATCAAACAAGACATCTTAAATGGGACTGAGGGAGTACTATTTAGGAAATTTAGGAAGGGAGGGAGTATATTTTGTAGCCTGTAGGAGGTGGAGTGTCCAGTCTATATAAAGTCCAGGCAGGTATTTGTGCAGGGAGTGAACACACCTGTGGACTGTAAACCCTAACTCAACAATGGCGAAGCGTTTCAGGCTTGGCATTTCTCGGGCCATCTCTTCCACTCTGAAATCATGTCGCTCCAAGGACCCATCCATTCTTCCCCAAGATCCCGTCCCTTCGTTTTCCGCTCTCAAAATCCACTCCCCAATTAACCCTTCTCCGCCACATTTCAAGTGGCACAAGGACGACGACCGCAATTGGCACGTCGTTGCCACAATCTACGATACCGCCGCGCCTCGCCGCAAGATCTCCGTCTCGTCCTCGTCGACTCCTCCGCCGGAGACCAGGAGGCGCGGGAACAGGAATAAGAAGAAAATCAACGTCCCGAGCAGGCTGCGGCTGAGTACGTCGTCGGCCGACAGCGGCTGGTTCAGTAACGAGGAGGAGGAGATCGAAATGCTCGTCTCCCCATCCATCTGCAGCTTCTCAACGGATTCCTCCTCGGAGATCAACCGGAGTTCCAAATTGCGGCCGATTCGGGAGGACGCGCCGCCGCCGGTTCGCCGGAGAAGCGGCTGCAGAAAGCGGACCTCCTCGAAGCGCACGAGGAGGCGCGCCAGTCCGCATACGCCGGCGGAGGAAGTGGAGGCGGAGACTCCGGCGCGGCTGTCGGTGCTGAAAAGGCTGATTCCGTGCTCGGTGGAGGGGAAGGTGAGGGAGAGCTACGCGATCGTGAAGAAATCGGAGGATCCGTACGAGGATTTCAAGAATTCGATGGTGGACATGATCGTGGAGAAGCAGATTTTCGATCGTGAGGATTTGGAGCAGCTCCTGCAGTGCTTCCTGTCGCTCAATTCCCGCCATTACCACGCCGTCATCGTCGAGGCGTTTTCTGAAATCTGCGACGCCATTTTCGCCGCCGCCGCTGCTACTGCCAAGATGCCGCCTTCCGATGGTGTTCATCAGAATCCCCGCAGGATTTCTTCACGGCTTTCGTTTTAGTTATTTTCATTTTCCTTTTTTTTTTTGGGGGGGGGGGTTAAAAAACCGAACTTGAAAATTATGTGACGATGCTAGTTTTATGTGAAATTGTAATGGTTGAATTGTTTCGATAAATAATGCTTGTATATTAGTATTATATTATTATTATTAGTGTAATCCTAGTTTTTGTTTTTTTCTCCTACTATTTCCTTGATCAAGATTCTAGGGATTTTGCCTAGTTACATTTTTATTACTCTCTCCGTCCCACTTAACTTGTCTTGTTTGACTTCTGCACACAATCCAATGCACTTTTTCAATCGTTAATATCTCAAAATATGTACAGTGAAAAATTATGTAAAATATACACTATAAAACTACATGATCATACGATTCTAACAAGAGAAGACTCAACTCGACTATTTTTTCCCAACGATATACTTACAATAACATTGAGTCAAAGTTGAACAATTGTTTGGCTCTGGTGTAGCCAAGGACCTTTTTCTCCTCAAGGGAGGCTATCGGAAAAGGATCAAACCGATTACGGGTTCGAATTAACAATAATGCGCCCACAATTGAATGAATCTTCCTTGAATTGATCAACAATAACACGATACAACGGAGAATCTGCCTGTTGTTAAGAAACAACGGCGGAATTCACCAAAAACTGAGAACCAAACTACCAGCTGCTAAGGAGCAACGGTGGATTTGGAAATGGTAACCGCTACAAACTAGGCTAAATTCTAAGGAAAGCTGTAAAGGAAAGCTGTAAAGAAAGCATTAAAGATAACAAGGAATTAAAATTGATAAAAGTAATTTGGGGGTTGGATTGATCTCCCTGATTTTGAATGCGTCGACCCCTATTTATAGCCGGAGCTGGAATAACCGCTCTCCGGCTAACTCCTCTGAGCCGAACTCTTTCTCTCTTCAATTCGGTCGTTTTGGTTTCGGCTATTTCTTCCCATTTCGGCCGAAATCTTTATCAGCTTCGATTTCCTTCCTTCGGTTTACTATGTGCTTTCGGCCTTACCAATCTTGAGCCCATCTTCTTTTTGGATTTCCTCTTTTCCTCCGGCCCATGTCTTATGGCCCAATAGCTCTTTCGCGGCCCATTATTCCATATGGCCCCAACAGATGCCCTCCTTACTTGGGCGAATTGCTTCTATGCGAAAGAGCCCAAGTAATCTCCCTTTCTTCTTCCTTTTGGCGGTTATTTTCTCCTTCTCGAGGATGCTCCCCATCATTCCCCTATTTACGTAGCCCACCACGTACTCGGAGTGAACTGCCCCTTCCAACTTCTCCTTCTTTCTCTCTCTCTTTCCACTTTCTCCGATGGAAAATCCTCCTGCCCCTGTTACTGCTCTTTCTGCTGATCTTCTCAGAATTGAGAACTCTTTTGCTTCTCACTCCGCAGTTCGCCTCTTGCCTGAGGGCTTCTATTCCTTAGGTCCGTTGGGCATCCCTGAAGATATCGATGAATGTACTGCTCGGATCTTTGAAAATCGTTCCGTTCTTCTATGTGAGCCTTGTTTCTCTTCCAAGCTTTTCCCTTCATCTTTCGCTAATTGGTCTTCGCCCTCTCCTGATTATGTGGCGTGGTATCATCACCTCGAACCCCACTGTCGTGACTCTTGGCATAAGTCATATGTCTACCGTATGATTTCTCTTAGTACCTTGCCACTTCCTACAGATCTCCGCCCTATTCAGGCCCTTCTTTGCTTCTGGAATCCTTCTGTGAACTGTTTTTGTTTCCCTTGGGGGATGATGACTCCCACCATTCAGGACGTGAAACTTCTCCTTGGCCTCTCTGTTCGTGGGGATAACCTCGCCATTATGTCGTTGCCCAAGGAGAAAAATACTGGCTTTTCCTCTGGTGATTCCTTTGCTAATTGGATCGTTTCCCATCAGAGTGACCCTACTTCGCCTGCTCCACACCCTTCAGAGCCTCTTGCATTTATGATGTATTTCCTTACGAAATTCTTTTGGTGCGTTCCTTCCAAGGGTGTTCTCCTCGAAACACACTCTTTTGCTTCGGCACTTCTTAATCATGTGACCCTGCCTTCAGCCGATTTCTTCCTCGCTCATCTGTATGCGGGTATTTCGGCTACCGTGTCGGGTTGGGAAAAAGGTTCGTCTGATAAAGCCCGTGGCCCGCTATGGTTCCTTTACTTGTGGTTGGTTTGGCACTTTCGTGACATTTCCCAATTTCCTCCCCATGATATTCGTCCTAACCATTTTGTCGCTCCTGATCTTCTTAGAGCACCCCTTCCTCCTTTGTCGATCCCTCACTGGATCAACTATTTCCTGGGTCGTACTGCCGATCAAGCCTTTTCTCATTATCACTACCGGAAAGCTGACTTTGCTTGGGTCAGGAATATTGTTACTTCCCCCTTCGGGACTCCTCTTCCTTTGGCTTTTGCTCAAATATGGAACAGGTGTATATTACCCCGCCCGATCTTCAATGGTTCCACATTTGTTCCTGCCAAGTCTGCTATTCCTTTTCAAGTTTACAATCCCCATCTGGTTAGCCGCCAATTCGGCTTTGGTCAAGACTTAGTGGAGGCCATCAGAGCCGGTAGACGCCTTTCTGCTTCTACCAGTCGTCAGCAATGCTCCCTTTATCACAAACGTTTAATCTCCTTCAAGGTTTGGAAGTTTGTCGCTCGTCCAGGGTCTGTTACCTCCTGTTTCCAGTCTTGGTGGAACGGTGTTGCTGGTGTCTTTTTTAGTGCCAACCTTGATTCGGTTCTGCGGAGGGGTGGTTTCTCTCCCATTCTGGCATTCTCTACTGTCCCTTCATCATCTCCGGGTTCCACTCCTCAGCGCATTCTCGGTTCGTCTTCCGCTTCTCGCCCTGGTATGTTTCTTTTCCTTTCCTCTCTTCTTCGGTTGTTGCTCGTTCCTTTCCCTTTATGTCTCACTTATCCGATTTCTTCAGATGTTCCTTGCTCCTCTACTTCAGAACCTGGTCGAAAAAGGCCTGCTTCGCCTTCGGCCTCTCTCGTCGACTTTCTCCCTCCTACTCAGACCAGGAGGCGTTCATCTCATTCACCGCTTGGCAGAATCCCTGCTTCCCTTTTTGCGGTTCGTTACACTATTTTTTCTCCTTTTCCAGGTTCCTTTCCTTCGACTAATTCCCTTTTCTTATTCTTGTCAGGTCCCACCTATTTTGCCACAACCTGATGCTCAACCACTTCCAACTGTGGTATCGGCTCCTCCGGTAGCCGAATTTCGCACATCCGCCAGTACCAGTAATTTGGCTGCTCCCGCCAGTTCTTCTGCTGTTACCCCTCGGGGTTTGATTGCAAGCTCTATCTCGGCCGACCCTTCCGTCCCTCTTTCGGTCGATCGTCCTCAGCCTATTACGGATTTTGCTACACCTTCATCTTTAGTTGTTCCGAAATCGTCTGGCCCCCTACCTAGTGGTATGGCTGCTGATGAAACCCCTGCCGATCAGGTCCCTTTATCGCCATTTCCTGATCGGCATGTTTTGGACGATTTCTTCTCCCCCGCGTCTCTGGTCTCTCGTCCATCGGATCTTTCTACTCACCTTGGTGATTGTCTGGCCAGGCTATGCAATCTAATTGGCCGACAATCTGACGTGGAATTCGTCAACCCCAAACCGATCCTTATCCTCTTGTCTCATCTTGAGCAGCAATTTCATGACGAGATGGTATCTTTGAATCTGAATGGTACTCTTCAGATGATTACGAGGTCTGTCCTCTCAATGGATCAGGAACTTTTGGCTCACTTAAAAATGCGACATAGGCTTGCCGCCGAACGTGAGGCTGCAGCCTCTTCACGAGCCATCTTTGACAATTATTCTGCAGAGTATCGGGCTCAAATGAGTAAGCTGTCTGAAGTGGAATCTCAGGAGCTTAAGCAGTCCGAAGATCTTGCTTTGATTCGGGCTGAGATAGCCAAGCTCCAGAGACAAGAGAAGGATTTGGAATCAACTTTGGCTCACACTAAGCGAAAATCGGCCGATCTGAAACAATCGATCAAAATTCTTCGTCAATCGGCCGAAGCTCCTAGGGCCAAAATCTTGGATTCTCAGGAGGATGCTTCTTATTTGGCCATGCGGATCAGTTTCAACGATTACATTATTGGTACCTTCCAAGAAAAATGGGCCGAAACCCAGTCTTTAGTTGGTCAACTGGATTCGGCCATCAAGAGCCTTGGTGGGCACAGTGTTGTTCAAGTCCTTTCTCCACATGTCTTGTTTCCTCTGGACCCTTCCGAAATAGAGTCCTCCCCTTCGGGCGATAACCCACCTGCGCCAATCATTCCTTCAGGTACCCTGCTTCCTTCCATTTCCTATCATGATTTTTCTTTTATGCTCTCTTACTTATTATTCCCTTTTCCTTCTTTTCTTCTAGGGAAAACTGGTGCTTCCTGTGGTGCTGGTTCATCGACCGTTCACCTCCCTCCTGGTGAAACTGCTGGTCCTTCTCCCTCGGCAAGTCCGAATCTGATGACATCTTCGGCTAATCCTACTACTGCCACCCTGCGAGGCTTGGATGATGCTGTTCCTTCTGACGCCCAGGAAGACCACTAATTTGTCTTTGCATATCAGTTCTGTGTTTTGTCTTGCCCTTTGTTAAGTGTAAATTTCGGTCACTTTTCCCTTTCTTGACAGCTGTAATCGGCCTTTTTTAGACTATGTTGGCCGATACATTGTACTTGGACTCGTATCTTTTATATCTTTTGTAATGCGATTCGTATCCCGTTAATTCCATTGTTTTCGGTCTCCTTTATTGCTGATTTCTGAATATTAGCAGCTTTTTCTGGGAATCAGCTGTAACGTTTTCCCATAAATAACATTTACTATTGACCGTTTCTTCCGCTAAGCACTTATCTCTTTTCTATAAATACCCGGCATTGTTGACACTTATCCCTCACTTCCCTTTTTTCCCTTTTTTCTATAGCAATATGGATCTCCCTTCTTCCTTGTTCAACTTCCTGTCTCCAGTTCCTCCATGGCCTTTGGCAAGTATTCTTGTGCGAGGATTTCCAGACGTGATACGAAAATTTTTTGCGTATGCAGCACGAGTTCAACTAATGCCCTCTTCACCATGTTCGTATGGGCGAGGATCTTTATATATTATTCCAAATGCAGGTCTCGACGGCTATGCTGATGTGCCCCTTTTCGACTTTGCGGATGCATATCCAGTCGGACCTTTTCTAATGGGGGGAATAACTACCCCTAGTTATTCCTCCCTCCTTTCCCCCTTCCACCGCTTTTGGGTGACTGCCTCGCTGCACTCCTCCTTCTTCTGTCTGAGATCGTGCGGCGGCTGTACCCGAGTTTGACTTCTACCTCTGGGACGTTGTACTTTTCGTTCTATCGTATCCTAGAGTAGAAGTTCGGTGGTAGGACTTAAATCGGCAATACTGTTCTGGGGCAAGCAACTGTGCTCCGCTTCTGTGTTGCCGATAGTTTTAGCGGCATTTCTACAAGGCTGAATGTCTTTCAAGGACCTTTCCCTTGTATATGCCTGCTTAGTATAGGACGTTTCCCTTGTATATTGTAATTTCGGGCTATCGACGCCGCTTTCGGCCGAAGTAGCACCTTCTTTGTACTTATTCGTTCATGCAATAAAATCTTTACTTTTTCGCATCGCTTAATGTTTGATCCCATACTGATGGATAATATTTCTTCATGTATCTTGCATTAACTGGATTTGACATCTGCTCACCATTTTCGTCCACCAAAACGTACGCTCCATTCGGTAATCTTGTATGAACAATAAATGGTCCCTCCCAATTGGGACTCCACTTACCTAATCGGCCGTCCTTCTGCTTCGGCGGCCATATAACTTTCCAAACTAAGTCTCCAACTTCAAATCGCTTAAGACGAATTCGCTTATTGTACCAATCGGCCACAATATCTTTATTTTTCTGCAAATTCTCAAAAGCCTGCACTCGATTGGCATCTATCTCCAATAACTCATCTTTCATTGCACAATCATACTGTTCGGCTGACATTGAATCCGCCTGGCTTGTTCTCAAAGTCGGCACTGTTATTTCGGCTGGCAATACTGCATCCATTCCATAGGTCAGCCGAAATGGTGTGAACCCAGTAGCTGAGGTTTTGGCATTTCGATAAGCCCACAGTGCTTCAGATAACTTTTCGTGCCATTTTCTTGGTTGATCTTCAATCATTTTCTTTATGATTCCTATTAGCTGTTTGTTTGTGGCCTCTGCTTGTCCATTTCCTTGCGGGTAGTATGGTGACGAATGTACAATTTTTATCCCGTATTCGCCCGCAAAGGCCTTGACTTTTTCTCCCACAAACACCGTTCCTCTATCTGTTAAAATCGTCTGTGGGATCCCGAATCTATAGATCAACTGTCTCTTAATGAACTCAATCACCTCCTCTTGTGAAATGCTGACATACGCCTGAGCTTCGGCCCATTTTGTGAAGTAATCTGTTGCCACTAGCACGAACTCATGTCTTTTCGACGACGAGGGATGAATTTTTCCTATGATGTCCATGGCCCATCCTCTGAATGGCCATGGTTTGATCATTATATGCAATTCTTCGGCCGGTAACTTCTGAATCGGCCCATGCTTTTGACATTCGGTGCATCCTCTTGCATATCTTTCACAATCAGGACCCATATTCGGCCAATAATATCCCAGCCGAATAATGCTCCACTTCATCGACTTTCCTGCCCGATGTGCACCACATATTCCTTCATGAACCTCTCCCATTACCCTTCTAGCGTCTTCTTCTCCAACGCATCTGAGCAATATTCCATCAATAGCACGCTTGAATAATAATCCTCCTATTATGACGTAGTCCATCGCTTTCCGTTTTTCGGCTGGATTAGCCTCTGAAGGATCTTCTGATGTCTGTGCTATCTTTTTAATCCATTCGGCCTTCTCTGTTTCGGCCAAACGCACTTCTACATTTCCTGCTGTCGGCATCAACCGATATTTTGCCGCATGTTGAGCCAATTCATTGGCTTCTTCGTTCTTTTCTCTCGGGATGTATTCAATGTACACCTCATCAAATTCCTCTAACAAAGTAACCGCTTCTTCATACAATCTAATCAATTGTGAACTCTTAACTGAAAAATCGCCTAGCAGTTGCTGAACAACTACTTGCGAGTCTCCTTTGACAATGATTGCCCTGACTCCTTCTTCTATCAACCGTTGTAATCCCGAAATTAATGCTTTATATTCGGCTTGGTTGTTCGTATATGACTCTGGCAGTTGCACGAAATATTTGTATATCTTGCCCTCCGGTGTTTGTAGGGTAAACCCTGCTCCAACTCCTGAAGCGGCTTTAGAACCATCAAATGTCATTACCCATGGTTGCAAGTATACAATTCCTATCTCACCAACCTCTTTCGGCCGATCCTGATGATCGATGTCATCGGTTATCGGGTGCGTCACATGATCAGCCAGAAAATCGGCTACAATCTGTCCTTTCATAGCCTTTAAAGGTTGATATCTCAAATCGTATGCATTTAACTTCATGGCCCATTTGGCCATTCTTCGGTTACTGACCGGATCATTCATCATAATCTTAACTATGTCAACCGAAGCTACCACTATCACTTGCCTTGGTTGAATATAATATTCTAATTTCTGGCATGCATGATAAAGGCTTAAACATAGTTTATGAATCGGCGAGTACCTTACTTCGGCGTCCCTTAGGATTCGGCTAAGATAGTATATCGCCCGATCCCTTCCTTCATCGTCTTCCTGCGCCAGTAATGCTCCAATAGATTCTTCGGCCGCTGCTATATACAACTTCAATGGCCGTCCTAAAATTGGAGGAACCAACACAGGTGGATTCATCAAGTCCTGCTTCAACTGTTCGAAGGCTTTTTGTTGGTCGATTCCCCATTTGAACTCCTCTTCCTTCTTTAACCTCAATAAATCGGTTAGTGGTTTCGACTTTCCAGCTGCATTTGCTAAGAATCGTCTTAGAAAACCGATTTTTCCAAGAAACTTCTGTAGACTCTTCTTATCATGTGGAGGTTTGGCTTCTTGGATAGCCCTGGTTTTGTTCGCATCAACTTCTATTCCTTTGTTATGTACCAGGAACCCGAGAAAATTTCCTGCCTGTACTCCGAAAGCACACTTGGCTGGATTCATTTTGACTCCATGCAGCCTCATCCTCGCGAATACCTTCCGCAAATCGTTCAAGTGGCTTTCGATATCTTTGGATCGGACCATGACGTCATCAATATAGACTTCAACACAATCCCCTATGAGGTCATGGAAAACATAATTCATGGCTCTCTGGTATGTAGCTCCTGCATTCTTCAGCCCGAATGGCATCACCACCCATTCATATATCCCTATGGCGCCAGGGCACCGAAATGCAGTCTTGTGAATGTCTTCTTCGGCCATAAAAATTTGGTTGTATCCTGAATATCCATCCATGAAAGATAGCATCCCCTGTTTTGCGGCCGAATCAATCAACAAGTCAACAATAGGCATCATATACTCATCTTTCGGAGTGGCTATATTAAGATTTCTGAAATCAATGCAAACTCTCAATTTTCCATTCTTCTTTATTACAGGAACAATATTTGATAGCCATTCTACATATTTAGCTGGCCTAACAAACCCGGCCGCTAACAATTTCTCTATTTCTTCTTTTATTTTTGGGACTATTTCGGGCGCTGCCCTCCTGGCCGGCTGTTTATGCGGCCTGAATCCTTCTTTAATAGGCAGTCTGTGCTCTACAATCGACCGCTCCAATCCTGGCATCTCTGTATAGTCCCATGCGAAACAATCCTTGAATTCGACTAGAACCTCCTTGAATCGGCTTGTCATCTGCTGATCAAGATTCGCACTCAACGGGATCTCCCTCGGGTGTTCGTCTGTACCAACATTGACCATTTTCAAGGGGTCTTGAGCTTTGAAATCCGGCGTTCGCTTTGGAATTGCGTCTATTAAATCGCTCCATCCTGCTTTGTCATCTGAAACTCCGAGTTCGGCCGATTCGAACTCGGTCGCTTGATTCGGTTGTGACTCCATCATTTACTTTCTTCCTCGACTGGCCGTTCATCGGCCTGGTATCTGATTTCAAACCCCAAATCTGTCCAGTCACACTCGATCACCTGCGGGTACCGATCCCCTACCACTGCTAGGAATGGTTGAATCGGTTCTTCATATAACACCGCATCAATTCGTCCGGCTGAGCTGACTGGAAATGGAGGTTGATCTCCATCCACTTCTTCTACTGTGCCATCTTTCTTCCAGAACCATACTTTCTGGTGAAGCGTTGATGGCAAACATCGGGATGTATGAATCCAGCATCGGCCTAATAGGGCCGCATACGGAACTTCTGCATCCACCACAAAGAACATGGTCGGAATTGATATTGTTCCGACCGTGACATCCACCAGTATACATCCTTCGGCCGCGGTTTGAGCCCCCACAAAACTCATTACCTTCATTCTCGTAGGGAGTAAATCTTCCTTCGAGCGGCCTATCTTCGTTAACGTAGATAGTGGCATGATATTAACCGTAGCCCCACCGTCGATAAACATTCTCCTGAGTGGTCTCCCATTGACCCAACCTTTAACGTATAAAGGCCTCACATGCTGGGACATTTGCGTAGTTGGAGGCAAAATCGTACCTGGTTGAGCTTCTGGAACGAATGCCTTATATCCTTCCTCAAAAGATTTCTCCATTTCGGCTTCTGGCCGAAATACCTCAAGTTTATCGAAACAAAAATCCACTATGGGTTCTTCATCACCATAGTATTCTCCATCCTTTTGACAAAAAACCACCGCTGGTTCGGAATCCGACCAGTACTCCTCTTTCTCTTCGGTGGTTACTGTCACCATATTCGCACTAGACCCGAAGTCGAATTTAAACTGCCCAACAGGGGGTGTATCACTATTTGGAATGATAGTTGTCTTCGGCTTCCACTCCCTGGTTCGGACTGGTCTAGGCTTCCATTCCTCTTTCGATTTCGGCTGCTCACTTTCAACTTCCGGCTGTACTACTTTTGGCCGAAACTCAGTCTTGTTCTTTAGCCGATCATGTCCTTCTTTCGGCTTCCTCTCTTCTTTTAATTCGGACCTCAAACGAGCCGAAAATACCCTATTGAGTATTCGTCCTCCCGAGAACGAACAGTCATCAGGGAAGTCCTCTTCCATATGCATCATATCATACTCCTCTTGCTCAGAAGCAGCAGCTGCTTTAAGCCGTTGCATTCTTCGTTTGAAAGTACGATATGATCCCTTTCCTTTTGGGACTTTCCTCTCCTCTGCCCTCCAAACTGAATGGTCATGTCGGCGCTGATCGAAATGCCTTCTTTCTGGAGAGTTTCGGACCCATCGGCCTACCTGAGTATTTGCTGGTGGCCTTCTAAGCTTTTTCATTTCGGGACTAACTGCTTCTTCAGGGACTGTGATCTGTATCACAGTCTTTCCATTCTGCTTATCGGCTGTTAACTTCATCTCTGAGTCCCATCCGTTGGTTATAATTTTCAACGTTGGTCTCTCACTCTTATCTCCAACCTCGATCTCCTGATGTCTCTCCGATTGCTTGATCCACTCTTTCACCTCATAGTTCCCCAATCGGTCAAAGACATCTGTAACTTTCTCTTTTCCCTTCGGAGATCCTAGCCTTTTCCATACTCCTGACTTCTGAGCCGATGGCTGATCCCCAAGCCGATCGTACACAGAGCTCTTGCTAGATGATGTTTGATCCCCCAATCGGTCATGCACCGATTTATTCTGGTTGGGTTGCACCATCACCATGTTGGCAGCTGGGAACGGATTCTTATCGACTGCCATAAGCCTTTCTGGGAACTTCAGCTTCCCATCATCGACATGCTTTTGAATCAGCTTCCTAAAATGCCCACAAATGGCCGTGGAATGAGTGGCCGATCCATGGAATCTGCACCATCCGGCCTCCAACTGATCCTTGGTAGGCTGTGGATGGTTTCCTTTAAACTCTAGCAATCCGTTCTTCTGGCAATAATCAAATATTTCGTCCATCTGTGACAAGTCGAAAGAGTAAAACCTTTGAGACTCATCTCCTCCTTCTTTCTCCTTGCCTCTGGCTGGCCGAAGTGCTGGACACGTCATAGGCTTCTTTATGATTAACTCTGCCCTTGCAACCTTGGCTAATGCAGGAACGTCTTCCGCATTGTACTCTTCCTGAATTTCACATCTATCCAGAGATTCAGCAAATGAGGCAGCCGACTGGATAGGTTGTGACCTTCCACTTTGACTTCGGCTTGATTTGAAAGCCGCCTGTTCCGCCAAATAAGTCTCCATCCTTATCGCTTCAGCCGTTAATTCGGCTACCGTCCTCGGTCTTGTTACCATCAATCTGTCCTTGATGGCAAACTTCAAATTCTGCTTTAAAATTTGAATATATTCATGCTCAGGCAGCATTGTCTTCACCTGAGCCTTCACTGCATAAAATCTCTCAATGAATTCAGTAACCGATTCAGACGCCTTCTGTTTGGTTGACGTCAGATCAACTACCGAGACTTCCGGACTGGTATTATAGAATCGGTCATGGAATAACCGCTCCATTTCGGCCCAAGTATTGACCGATCCCGCTGGCAGGTTAATGTACCACTCGAATGCTGGGCCAGTTAATGACAAACTGAACAATATCAGCTTATGAAAATCATTTTGCGCGATTCTGGTACATTGAGCAGTAAATCGGCCGATATGCTCGATGGTAGAGCGGCCGACTTCTCCAGAAAAAGTGTTGAAATCTGGAACCTTCACCCCTCTAGGCAGTGGATACTGCTCCTCGATGTAATCTGGATAAGGTTTCCGATACATCGGCCTATTCTCCTGGCCGATGAGATTCCCAAACTGTGTGCGAATAATCTCGGCAATCAGCTCTCTGTCAACCAGTTGTGGTGGATTCTGCTGAAGTGGTGCGTATTGTTGTTGAACCACTGGAGCAGGCGGTTGAACTACTGGTTGAGGCGGTTGATTCTGTTGGTGATCGTACCTCTGCTGCGGAGGAACAAAAGGCCGAGCTCCATGCCCTCCTGGCGGCCTAAAGGCCTGCTGCTGAAAATTGTGATGATTTTGCGGTGGATTTTGCGCCACTGGAGCTTGCTGCGCTCCCATCGGATACATACTCCTCGCGATCTCGGCTCTAAACATGGCTGGCATCGCTGCCAGGATATTCCCCTCGATTTGGCGAACCGAGTTGGTAACCGCCGCCTCCACCATAAATTGAACCTGATCTCGGAATCGCGGGGTTAAATCATCATTTGAAAACTCCTGATTATGGAAATGTGATGGTCCGGGGAACCCTGGGGGAAATTCTCCGGCTTCTGGTGCACGCTCTTCCTGAATCGGCGGCAAATCAGTCCTCGCCGCCGTGTTTGCTGCTGGAGTTGCTTGTTCAAACGCCATTTTGAGTCCCACTGGGCGTGCCACTGTTTGGCTCTGGTGTAGCCAAGGACATTTTTCTCCTCAAGGGAGGCTATCGGAAAAGGATCAAACCGATTACGGGTTCGAATTAACAATAATGCGCCCACAATTGAATGAATCTTCCTTGAATTGATCAACAATAACACGATACAACGGAGAATCTGCCTGTTGTTAAGAAACAACGGCGGAATTCACCAAAAACTGAGAACCAAACTACCAGCTGCTAAGGAGCAACGGTGGATTTGGAAATGGTAACCGCTACAAACTAGGCTAAATTCTAAGGAAAGCTGTAAAGGAAAGCTGTAAAGAAAGCATTAAAGATAACAAGGAATTAAAATTGATAAAAGTAATTTGGGGGTTGGATTGATCTCCCTGATTTTGAATGCGTCGACCCCTATTTATAGCCGGAGCTGGAATAACCGCTCTCCGGCTAACTCCTCTGAGCCGAACTCTTTCTCTCTTCAATTCGGTCGTTTTGGTTTCGGCTATTTCTTCCCATTTCGGCCGAAATCTTTATCAGCTTCGATTTCCTTCCTTCGGTTTACTATGTGCTTTCGGCCTTACCAATCTTGAGCCCATCTTCTTTTTGGATTTCCTCTTTTCCTCCGGCCCATGTCTTATGGCCCAATAGCTCTTTCGCGGCCCATTATTCCATATGGCCCCAACAACAATGAACAGTGCCAAAAAGTCAAACAGGACAAGTTACCCGGGACGGAGTGAGTACTATGCTACGGAGTATATATAATGTTCAAATGGTATTTCACATTTGCACCTAGAAAATTTAGTGGTTAATATTTTTTCAAGAACATCAAGCAAAGTTAAAAGTATTGGTAATATCCAACCAACGCTAATTGCGCTACAATTTCAAATGATTGAAAGTTATTAGGATTCACATCACGTCAAATGTCTATAAAACCTCGTCAATATTTATGGTGATAAAAATAAAGTACACAGAGGTCCCAATTATTATTTTAACTTTCTTTTTTAGGTATACGTATGTAGAGATGGAAGACCACAATTACTCATAGCTGATAGGTATGTTTGGAAAATAATTAGATTTTAGTGTTTGGAGTTTAGAGTTTGGAGTTTGAAATTAATGGTGAAAAATAGTTTTAAATTTGAATAATGGTGTTTGTAATGCAATTTTAAATTAGAGTTTAGAGTCCGGAGTTTGAAAAGCTAAAAGCTGGAGGAGATGAGCGTCCAGAGATTAGAAATTAAAATTTGGCGGTTACTGTAATTAGTGTTTACTATAGGCTATTTTTAGTATGTATTTTAAAAGCTAAACTAATCGCTGTTTCTTCCCAAACGCAACCATAATGAATCTAACCACTCTAAGAAGTATAGGTTAAATGATTTCTGCATGCAAAAGTGGGAACATTATCGTTCCATTCCCCTAATCTTTACAGTCCTACCAGGGCAAAAAAGAAAGAAAAAAGAAAAAGAAAAGAAAAAGAGAAATAGTTTATACTAGTGTTAAATTTGAATGGGTTGTTAGGCCATCTCCAACCCAACACGCTATTTTACAGTTATATTATCTCTATTTTTCAGTTAAATTTACAGTTTTCTATTATCTCACTCCAACCCACAACTCTATATATTTCCCTCTACAATATATATTCCATTTTAATTCTATTACTATTCACATTATATTTCATCTATTAATTAATTTTAATAAATATTTTATATAATATTTAATTTATTTTTCAAAAATTTTAAAATTTAGAACATGAAATTAAAAAAATAATAATAATAAAACAGAAAATATAACTAAAAGCAAAACAGTGCACAAATTAAATAGAGAAAAAAAAGGTGTGTGAATTTAAAATAATTTAAAAACTTATCTTTGAAAAATGAAATGAAAGAGTAAAGAAAAAAATTTTAAAAAAAAAAGAGGAAAGCGTCCGGTGAACAGTGCCCGCAAAATATTGTGGTACACTGTTCAATACCGCAAAATATTGCGGTACTGGCCTCCATTTTTGTGGTGCCATTGGAGCAGCCGCTCCGTTACTTTTGGCGGTGGACGACATTTTGAAGGCCGGTTGGAGTTGGTCTTAGATTGCAATTTTACAGGAAGAGGAAAAAAAGAAGAAAAAGAAAAACATTTGATTTACTTTGCATGATTAGTATTGAAATTTGAGTGTACCAATTGGCAATTTATAAGAAGTCGATCAAGTAATTTAAAAAAAAAAAAAAACTAATAAGTACTCAATTAGGAAGACCAAATTTTCCTTCCATCCCATGTTTTGGTTTTCAATATTTTTTTTTTTCATTTCATTTCACAATCATTTCAATTTCTTTACTTATATTTGCACACTCCCATTAAATTATCCCCCCTCAATTTCCTGAGTGATTTGACATACCTTGTGGCCCTGGGCCTGGGATAGAAAAGGTCACCATACATACATGGGAAATAATACTAAAATGTCATATGCTTGTCCAATTTTGACACACACATCACACTGAAGGTGCAAAAGCACAGGAACCTGCAATGCAGTAGTGAGCATTCATTCATTCATTAACTCATTCATCCAAAATCCAAGATGGGGAATCTCACTCACACACACACACACACAGAATCCACAAACAGACAAAAGAGAAAAAATATTACACAATGCGCAATGCACAGGAAAGAAATCCAAATGAATGACAAAAGGGAAAAATGGCAGAAGCAGCAGCTTGTTAGCTTATATAGTATCACTGTTGCACTGCTGATTAAACTCCCAACTTCTGCCACTTCCATTTCCACCCACCCACCCTCCCTTTTTCGTATGTCTCACTCCATGCTCCATCTCCATATGGGCCATGCCTGATTCTGTCATTATATATAGGAAAATAAATTCATTGTACTAATGCGGGTCAGTTTTGCAACAATTGGGAAAAGATGACTTAACCAGATATCTACTACTAGTCTACTCTACTCGATTCCCATTGTGTAACATCATTATTCTACTCTCACGCCATCAGAGATCCTTTAGGCTTTTTGTTCTGTTTACACTCACCACACACCACAGTATTACCACACTAGCTAAGCTACTGTTAAATACTAGTAATACTTTTAACCCATTTTGTGCATAAATATCATAGTACAGACGACCCACCTACACAGCTGCACAAACAATGTCTGTTGTATTGTTACCCTCCCACCAACAGACACCATTCTGCCTTAGGGATGACAAGGATGACAATGGGTCCGGGTCAGAACCGAGAAAGACCCGAGCTTGGGTCGGATCTTGGATCTTACAAAAATATACCCAGAACCGACCCATTGCCTAGGGATGGCAATGAGTCCGGGTCAGACCCGGAACCGAACCAAACCCGAGCCCTGGGTCGGGTCTTGGGCCTTGGCGGAACCGACCCAGACCCGACCCATTGTCATCCCTATTCTGCCCCTATGCCATTTACACTACTGTAAATGGATAAAGCCCTAACACCACCTAAACCCATCTGTGTTTTTTGTTCTCTACAGATACAGGAATGCTGCTAATTCTGTGGTGTGTGGACTTAAAAAGATGAAACTTGATATTGGGTCACCAACAATCCATATATGGGTTATATATGGATTATGGGTGTAACTTAACAAGGTTTGATTAAAATTTATTAAGGTGCACACTAGTCAATAGCTATATGAGTAAAATTTAATAAATGAGCACTGAGCAGCATCAACTAATAAGGAAACCTGATCTATTAACATTTTACCATACATATGGATATGGCAGTCAATAATCATGTCATGGTAAGGGAAAGAAGAAAAGGTCAAAAAGGGTAGATAGATTAGTGAAAGCTGTTGGGGGTAGAGGAGACAAGCAAGTGACTGCATCATTTCATTAATAAAGGAGCCATCCTTGAATGTCGTTGGAGACTGGAGAATGAGATGGGAGAGAGGAGATGAACAGAGAATTTAGTTTTTCATACAGTGAATGAGAAATGGGAAGTTAAAGGGAGCTGTTGAGAGTTGCAGAATTAACAGCAGTGAGGAGCCCAGCCACACAATGCATCATGCTGCAGCTGCACTGTGACTAAAGCTTAAAAAAAAGATGCAAGTAGTAGTATTAATTGAACACTTACATTACATGTATTTGCAACCTGCCGCAACTGCATGCTTGCCTGCCTGCCTTAGATATCATATCCCCATGCAAGTACCAATCCGGATACTTGCTGCTGCAACGGTGCATGCATCATTCATGCCACTCTCGAACTTTGTGCCTATAATTACTGTTCAGCCTACCCCCCAAGAATCTTACTACTACTCGTACTCTCGTAGTAGTACTAATTAATTACACAGCCTGGAAGATAACAACTGAGCTGGAAAGGAACGGGCAATTGGGCAAACAGGTAAAAGAGATTGGTCCTTAAAAGAGAGCAATCAGTGAGGATTAGGTTCATCATTGCTAGTACCACCCTGCACTCTCACCATCCATAGGATAGCCCCATCAATAACCACCACATAAGGAAAATTGAATGCCTGATTACTTGTTATTATCATTAATAACGAATCATATTTCTATGAATCATCATTGGTCCAAAATCCTCTTTTACACTTACTTTTACCGACGATCCTTTTTCCCTCCGCAGAATCTTGGCTCCTGGTCAGAATTGAAAAGCACCTGTTGGTCCCTTTTTTGAAGGTATCTGAAAAGATGGAAACTGAATAAAGATTGAGTGTAAATACCAGCTTAATTATTCAGGCACGTGCAATATAGAGAAAAGATGACGAGAGAAAATTGCAATTTGTAACGAACAATTTCCCTTCCCTTCATCTCGACCTCAATCTATCAATCACCCTCATATAGATTTAGCTTGTGCATGTATATTTGTTGATATCTCCAAATCAGAATAAAATTAACTATGATAAAATTTCAGATTCAGATAATGGCCCAAAGCTGCATCTCCCTTAGATTTAACTCAAAGTATATATAACAGTAAACATACTAGAATCAGAGGGTACAAAATTTCACTTTAGTAACAAATATACCACCAGCTTTGTGATCACTGTGGTGGTGGTGGAGGCGGCATGCTTTGCAGCTGTGGTGGATGGGGCATTGACATGTGCGGCATGACATGTGGCCCACCAGTAAGGTGCTGAGGTGGCGGAGGTGGCCGCCAAATTTGTGGAACAGCAAGCCCAGAAGGGGGTGGAGGCGGCCTGACCATGGGTGGAGCCATTTGGGGGGGTGGTGGGGGCATGCCACCAAATTGCTGCATTGGTGGTGGTGGCATACCAGGCCGATCCATGTTGAGGTGGTTGACCCTGCCAAGGTTGAGCAGCCATCTGCATTGGTGGGTAGGCAGACTGTGGGGGTTGTGGAGGAGGGGGGCGCATAGATGGGATTGGAGAGGGAGGTATAGTGCCATTCGCAAAAGGTCGTGGAGGTACTGGAGTGCTGACGGCAGCATTCTGAGGAGGCAGTGATGGAGGGCCACTTGCAAACATCGTGTGAGGCCTATTTTTCTGGGTACTTGGATTGCTTGCAGCCAAAACTCTTTCTGCAATTCATCAATATTCAATACAATTAGACCATAGCAGACGGAAGAATCTAAAAAGTAATTAATGAAAAAACATATGCATTATTGAGTAATGGTATATGCAGTTTTCACTTCTCCATTCCTTTGGATATGTGAGATGTTTAACAATTACAGAGGAATGGTGTGATCAGATTAATCCAGGGACTAGCTGGCAGGGTTTATGAAGTATGCATGTGCTTTACAGTGCTGGTTAAACATGGATTCCGGGGCAACGGGTTTCAGTTGATATCAGAAGTTTTGGAACCCAATGGCTCTTGCTACCCATGTTTACGCAAGCCACAACTATTTACAATGCTGGAGAAGTAATAGGTCCCAAAATCAATTGGGAAATGTATATTTCATACAAATCAACGGCGTAACAGATTAAGAAGTCAAAAACCAACATCATAGGCAGTTCATGCCTCATTGCAACAAATGTCATCCATAAAATTGAGCTGGAATCTCTCCATTATACATGACGTCATAGTTGGATACATAGATATACTTGTATACATTACTTGGAACAAACTAAACGGCATCTTGTTTTAGAGCATCATAATTACCACATTCAAGAGGACACCAAACAGATTATTTAATGCATGAAAATCAAGAATAGCTTTTATATTTTCTCCTAGTAAGACTTACTAATTGCATTGTAATGAGAATAATAAGAAGAAAACCTCACCAGCAGGTGTACCATGCCGCTCTCCTTTTGTGTCTTTCTTGTATGCATAAGATACTGTAATCTGACGATTACAAAGATACTGGCCATTCATGGTCTGCAAACATGATCGAAGGCTATTAGATTCAACCAATTTTAAAATTGTTCGCCATTTTTGAAGGTCCACATATCACGAGAAAATTTTGCACACAACAGAGGAGGCACACCCAGGTCAGATAACAGGTCAGATAACATAATTTTGGATGGAAAAATTTATTTTATAGCACAACATATCAATTATAAATATGCCGCCCAGGATAACGGCACAAGTCAACCAACCAAGGTCATGAAGAACTCCTTCAGGTGCCCTCAAATGTACATCAATATGATAATTGAATCTAGGTTTAGGGGTGTAAACATGCACTTATGCACCTATGACCTATCACTATTATACTAATTGACAAAGATAAGAAAATATAGTACTAATAGGGCTTAAGTTTCAAAATGCCCACATAAGAGGAGAATAATGGAACTTGGTCAATTTGGACCCTTTCAGATTGCACCTAAACCAACTAGCGTCCAGATAGTTGGTCACCATACTTATTTAAAGTGCGGTAGCATACCTATCAGGCTATCACCCTACTTATAAGGCAAGGAAAGGAAGAAAAAAAATAATAAAAAAAATTACCTCAATGGCAGCATCAGAAGCCTCAAAGGAGTCATAGCTAATAAAGCCAAAACCTCGTGAATTCCCAGTATCAGGATCTCTCATGATCTGCAGGCACCAATATAAAATCCAGAAGTACATAAGAAAAATCATGAAATGTTACAGCGGAACACTCAGATCAAACTACTTTTCATGTATCAAACACAGACAGACGCGCTAAGTTGCAGCATTGATAGAAACTTGTACAAATTACTCAAGACATGGAAGCAATGTCAACCATACAAATTTAAATGAATTTCCAGCAGCATGACCAAGGGAAGAAAATAAACTTCCAGCTGAAAATTATTATTTTCTACAGAAGAAGAAAACGTATAATAGCTTGCCAACCAGATCACAAATACCGTGAAATCTAAACCTAAAACTCAAACACATCAAACTCCAAAAAGTGGAGCAATGGGGACTTTTACAATTCTAACTGAGATGCTTTTCTTGCAATTCTAACATAGGCCACAACATTACGACAGATAAAAAAGTAACGGAAAACAAGGGAAACTAGGATTGTCTATTTCATTGTGATAGATTTTTCTACCTACTTTCCCTTTTTCCCTGAATGCAGAATGAATAGACGGTGAAAGAAGCGAGGTCATTAAATACTAAAACAATCAAAATCACATGATTAAATGGCACCAATTTTTTTTTATTAGAGTTATATAATCAACATCTATATAATTGGACAAATTAATCATATACAGAGGGTTGTGAGTCATACTGTGCAACTGCACTTTGCTTTACCCAAATATTTTGCAAACAAAACTCAGAAGTAGTGTGACAGTTGGCAAAGGACTGACCTTTGGATTGGTTACAATGACACCAAAAGCACTGAATGTGTCATAGAGGAGTTTTTCATCGACATCCTGCAAAAAAGAGGGTATAAGATGAAGTTCTAGAAACCAAGAACATAATGACCCAAAGAATTTAAGGTCATAAAACTGCAATATTTGGGAGATATAATATCATATTATTAATATGTGCACAGAAAGCTTAGTGTTAACGGAAATAAGAAAAAGATGCACATAAAAATTTCATAATTCTTACAGGATCAAGGTTCCCAATGAAAAGGTTAGCTCCCACATCCACACTCTTCTTATCTTGGGACGCCTGGAAATAAAACAACAAAATCAGAGTCATCACTTCATCATACCTAACAAAGAATCTCTGCATCATCACAACAGCTAATGGGCAATCACACATTGGAAACCATCAGAAATTAAGTAAAACTCTTATGAAGCCAAATACATACCTTATTCACTCGTATTGCCTTCCCATATAATTTAATCATATTTAGAACCTTGATGGCCTGTGGGAATTGGTCAATCAGCAAAGCCATAAAAATTAGGAGGAACTAAAAAGAAATGCAATTAAAATTTTGAAAAGCAATTATAAAACTGACATAATCAGCATCTTCTTCACTCCTAAACTCCACAAAGCCATAACCTTGATGAGCATTTGTGACTCGGTCTTTGGGGACATAAACATTGACTGCAATACACAAGAAATTTTGGGGTTGTAGCATAGAGGTCAATTTTTAGAAGTAAATAATTCGATGATATGGTTATCAATTTAATTGCGCCTGCTGGAACTCCATTGCATTCAACCCAATTAATCAATTCTAGTTGCAAATATATGATATTGCAAAAAAAAAAAAAAAAAAAAGATTCTTGTAGTGTCAAAACAAGACTGGGAAATATCAACTTAGGAACACATATATTGTTTATGACATAGAAATGATAGACTTCAGAAATACGGAACTTAACTTGTGTGTCTAGGCCTCTAGGGCATCCAAACTTAGATCAACATACTCAACCTCATTATATTCAATTCCATTACAGAATTTTTAACATTTCCATGATACATAAGTCTTAAATTTTTTTGAAAAATATAGTAGAATTTTTGTGTAACTTTTATATGATATATCACTATATAGCTAGAAACTATATTTGGCCCAATGATATCATGGTTAATCACCCAAATGATAATTATCAAGTGTTAGATTTTGATCAACTTTCACTTGACTGGTAAACCCTGGTGTAGAACCTATCTTATACAATGTTCCTCCATCACTCTATATTAGCAGATATTGCTTGAAGGAAAGCAATATAGGGACAATAAAATACTAAAAGAATATATTTATCACATACCAACTGGCCCTGCTTGCACAAACAGTTCCCATAATAACTCTTCACTAACCTGCAAGAGCCAGAAAATTGTCAGAAAACAAAGCTAAGCAACCATAGAGTCTACAAAACCAGGAATTTTCCCACCTAGAATTAGCTAGCATGAAGTGTACACTAAGGAGGAAAATCGGCAAAAAAACAAATTCAAATGGGCTTAAATGAAATAACAAGCGCACGCACACAAAATACGAGTAAGATTTTATTTGCGGAGGTAAAGTAACAAGATGAACAGTTTTCAGATGGTACTTCTAGAACAAACTAGAGCAATGGTGGCACGTTCATTGCAGTGGGAGATGCACAAAAATTCTATACTGGCGTTAAACACAATCAATTGAACCGGACAAATCACTCTATTGTTCACTACTCCATCACAGCGCGACAAAAAAAAACCATCCATATCACTTTCCAAATCTCAGTGAGACAAAGTTGCAATTTCTCAAACAAGAGTCTCCTAAACAGCCAGTCACTCAAAAAGAGTCTCCTAAACAGCCAGTCCCCTACGTTTGCTGTTATCAACAAACAGCTTTCACATGCTTGTAGACAAAATTACTACGAAGAAACGGAAAATACCAAAAAAGATAACTGAAGCTCAGAAGCAGCAGAAACAACGAAATTACAAAACAATTAGAGCGGAAAAACCCTAGCCCAACAAGAAATTCCTTAAGCCCCTACCGACGGAGCTGGATATAGAGAATGCTTACTTTGGTATCAAGATTGCCGACGTAGACGGTGGCGTCTTGGTTGCGCTCGGCCGAGTGTTGGCCGAGGAGATTCGCACCCACACCCGGTGCTATTCGGGTCGTCATCTTCCTCCGTTCGATTTACCCTCCAAATAAAAGTGAGAAAAATTCGCTACAGCTCCCTGCCTTCTGGGGTTTACGAGTTACGGCCATCGTGTATTCGGGTTATAAAACATAGCTTAAATGTCACTTTGCCTCTTGACTTATAGGTTATTACAATTTCCCCCCAAAATATTTTCAATTTGACCCTAATAAAGTCTTGGAGTTTCAACTTTTTGGCTACTAAACTCGAGCAACGTCCCCACTCCCCTCTCTTTCAAAACCCATAGCCGCCCCGGCAAAGCCTCCGCGCAGCCTTGCTTGGTTCCGCCTGCCGCGGCCGCATCTGTAGTTTTCGGACTTTAAAGGTAATACAGGATAGAGATACATGCTTTTGGATTGGCGGAAGAAAGCGTTTCTCCGGCCAGCCATCAAGTGCAGTGTCGGAAACTTTGACGCCGCCAGGAATTTCGCAGGTTTACATGTGTGCTTACATGCTTGTCCCGCTTTTTCCTCCGCTTTTATTATGTATTGCGTGAGTATATCTATATAAAGGGGTGGGAGATTGCAGCAGGGTGGATGCTTACTGCCGCACCACCGAATTATTAGTTATTACGCGCATTCAAATTGGAATATTTCTGCTAGATTTGTTGCGTTGTTTTCAAGATCATATAGGGGTACTGTTTTCCGTATGCCTTATTAGAAGTATTCACTAGACGAATGTAGATTCTACATTGCGTTGTTCAACAGTTTGATGTTTTGGTCATTGTTGTTCAAGATATTATTTTTTTCCCCAAAGCGTCGAGTTGCTGACTTGCAGGTAGCAAGAGCTTATTCTCCAAGTTAACAGCTTCTTTATAGATAATCTGTTGTAATTCCTTTTATGCATATTTTAGCTAGTAGTATCTGTTTTTAATAGAAGTAGTATTTCTTTGCTTTTCCAAGTTTGAGTTTTTATGTGTATTTTGTTGCTTGACTGAGATTTTGTGTGCGCAAAATAGCTGTCAGGTCTTTTTTGAATTACCAGTAGAGAAAAAGGGTGAAAACACAATGGTGTTGTCAAACAAGAAACTGAAGCAAAAACTAAGAGCTGCCAAGGCTGAACTCATAGCAGCTGCAGAAGCCCAGAATGTGAGTGCCATGGATTTCAAGGAACTTGGAAATGCAGATTCTAAAAAATTACATCCTCTAAACCCCAGTATGAATACGGAGTTTAAAAGGTCCAAGGTGTCAAAAAGAGAAAAACGAAGACAAAAAACAGAGCAGAATTCAGTGATTGTTAAGCAGAGGCAAATTGTGGGTGGTGTGGAGGAAAAGGCTGGAGATGGATTGAAATCATCTGCTGGGGATAGGGAAAAACGAAAGCGAGACAAAGATGAGGCAGCAGAAAAATTGGGAAATGAATTGAAATCATCTGGTGGGGATAAGAAGAAAAAACGGAAGAGAGCTGAAGGTGTGACAGCGGAAAAGGTTGGAGATGAATTGAAATCATCTAGCGGGGATAAGAAAAAACGGAAGAGAGATAAAGATGAAGCTACAGAAAAGGTGAAAGAGGAGAGGCCAAAGCAGTTGAAGAAAAAGAAGAAACATAAACATAAAAAGAAACCAAAGAAAAATGTTGAAAACAGTCAAACCAAGGAGGAAGCGAACAAGCAGAATAGGAGTTTAGCTAGTCAAGAACAACTTGCTGCAGATGCTTATCCGAGTACTGAGAGGTGAGTGGTCAGCGAGAAACTTAGATTTATGACTGAATGGCTTGTATTTGAACTGTAGTGTTTGTTGGCACTTATGGTTGAAATTTTACCCATTTAAATACTTCCAAAACCAACTGAGAGAATTACTGTTTATCTTGCTTGTATTGCTAATGCATCAAATATGCAGGAGTATCTTTGTATAGAGAATATCTAATAATGATGAAATAAGGCCATTTTCTTTTAACTTAAAATAAAAACTTAGCAAGATTGTACACGTTGAAAATGCTCTCTTCTAGGATTCTAATGCCTCTTAACTAATGTGCCTTCATATGCTTATGGTATCTTGGTGTTATTGCCGCAGAAAAGAATTGGAGCCTTCAACAAAGGTATATGTTGGAGGTATACCTTACTACTCCACCGAGGATGATATTAGGAGTTATTTTGAAAGTTGTGGTACCATTATTGATGTTGATTGTATGGAGTTTCCAGACACTGGAAAGTTCAGAGGAATCGCCATGATCACTTTCAAGGTCAGAGTTTTTATATATGGAACTAAACCCTACTATCTTGCCAATTCCTTTGACTTTCTTAGAGATTCATCTTTTGTACATCTGACTTTCGTGGGGAAACTGAAAAGTAATACGTGTGGGGGGGGGGGGGGGGGGGGGGGGGTGGGGGTCAAAGTGTTGTATCAGTTTTAATGAAGTTTAACTAGATTCTTTTTCTTTTTTATATACTCTTATCTTATTGTCTTAAAAATGGTTAAATGTGGCATGAACTTTGTTTGTTTGCTTGTTAGAGAGATGAAAGTTTTGCTGTTAATGACTTAATTCCATCATCGTTTCTCTTTTTTATGTCTTTGCAGACTGAAGCAGCAGCTAAAAGAGCATTGGCCTTTGATGGTTCCGACATGTAAATTACTCAATTACTGTGCAGACAGGCTATAATTTAGTATAATTTATTATTGCTGTGACATAATTTTTGCTTTGTCCTCTTCCAGGGGTGGACTATTTTTGAAAATTCAGCCATACAAGTCGGATAAAGTAGTGAAGAAATCGTCAAACTTTTCACCTGCAATTGTGGAGGGATACAACAGAATTTATATTGGGAATTTGTCATGGGATGTAACTGAGGATGATTTGAGGAAACTGTTCTCCAATTGCAGTATTACTTCCATTCGATTTGGTGAAGACAAGGAGACACGTGAATTCAAAGGATATGCTCATGTCGATTTTGCAGACAGTGTTTCCTTGAACATGGCACTCAAACTTGATCAAAGCACTGTTTGTGGGAGACATGTGAAAATATCTTGTGCTGTACAAAACAGAGGAACTGTCTCAACGTTAAAATCCACGCCAAACAAGAACCACCCTGATAGTAATAAGGTCCATGCAGCCAGCAAAGATCAAGAAAACAGCAGCGTTGCCAAGGGCAGTGCAGTTAGCAAAGATCAAGAAAACAGCAGCACCAAGGTCAGTGCTGCTGTTAGCAAAGATCAAGGAAATTGCAGCACCAATGTTACTACATTTATCAAAGATCAAGAAAACAGCAGTTCTAATATTGGTGCCATGAGCAAAAATCAAGAAATCAGAAATTTTAAGGGTACTGCAGATGGTAAAGGCCAAGAGACCAACACTGAGGTAACAACCGCTATGAGTGCAAAAATAAGGAGGCGCACATGCTACGAGTGTGGAGAAAGAGGTCACATTTCATCATTGTGCCCAAAAAAGGCTGCTGATGCAGTGAATACTACTGCTACATAGTCGCACACAGATTGGGGAAATCATTGGCGATCCTATACAGTTTGATACAATACAGTATGACTCATCACATTGTTCACTCTTAGAATTTTGTTTTGGAGCAACATTTCTGGGTTGGCTCTCGTTGATTCTATGCCATTGAAGTGGCGGCCTATCTTAATTTCAAAAGCAAGCCACGCCCTTAGTTTGCTTGGTCACTCTTTTCCTTTTTCTTTTTTTTCTTTTTCTTTTTTCCGATCATTTCCTCTCTTGCTTTTGGTGGTAAGGGATTTCCATTGTAAACCATATAACACTAGTGCAATTCATCAGTGCTTGTATTGACATTTATACACAATTAGAAGACTCAGTTTTCCATCTCCAGCAGAAATTTTGACAAAGGCCACCTTGTAAGAGGCTGATCAGTGTTAAATGATATTAGGCGATATAATTTCTAGCCTACTTTTATTGTGTATATAATCTTGTTTTTTACTATATGCTAATTGAAAAGAAAAAAATGCATAATCTAGTGTGCTTTCGTTAACATCATGATAAGCATTTCTATAGTTTAGCAATTAGATGTTAATAATTAGCTAAGATATGATATTCAATTCAAGTAATTTAGCTGGTAATATTTCTTAATGAAGCAAATGGCATTTTGGTACGTTAAGGTGTTTGTACTGTAAATATAAATTTAACTTTTCATTTATACTGTGCAAAAGAACATGGTAGAGAGCACAAATAGAAGAAAACTTCCACCGGAATAAAATTTGTCCAATTTCCAGAGAACCTCATTCTCTTCCATCTTGTTCAATTTCCATGAAAACAGACCGGATCAAGGTTCTAAATATCAATTGCTGTGCTTACAAATATGCTAGTACAACATATTATTTCAAACTAGGGTGATCCAAGCAAGGAGGAAAAAATTTGAACTTTCTCTGTAAGATTAAATAGCAAAGTGCAATATGTTGGCAGATGCACAAGATAGCCAGACAAATATACCAAACCACCAGAAAAAGCAATATACGTTACATGAGATTCTCATCTAATGACATGGGAACAATTAGCTCATTCGATGTGCTGAACTTCTTTAAAGGCAGTCGGGACAACCTCAGATACACCACAAAAATTGTCATCGTCAGTCTTGCAAGAAGCATCATCAGCACGCATAAGTTCTTGTGTTAGGTTTACCAATGACCTCAATTCTTCTTGACCAAATTGTCGAGCCAGAAACTCCCCCACAAAATAAGAAACTCATGTAACGGCCTTCACTGCATCACCGGATTCAACCTCCTTTTCTAAGGTGATAGAGTCGACCTCCACCACCCCAGTTCGATCCAATCCAATTTCCTTTGTGAATTCCCTCCACTCCACCAACAATTTGGGGTTGAACCTCTTATTCAATATCCTATCCATAGCCTTAGCCTCAGCCGTATGCCCCTTCTTCACCAAACCCTCCAATAAAACCTTCAGAGTGCCAAAATTTGGAATCTTCTCCCAATTCACACTCGTCTTGAACACTTTGTACGCCGTCATGTAAAGTTCTTTCCTACACAAATGAAACACTAGTGTCCTAAAGGTTCCTGCATTTGGATTGAGCCCTTTGGCATTCAACAAGTTATCGTAAACCTCCTTGGCTTCATCCATTTGTCCATTCAAACAATAGCCGGTCATCAAATAGTTGAAGGTAATGGTGTCCGGTTTCAATCCGGCACCCTCCATTTCCCCAATCAAAGCCTTGACATCCTCCATCTTCCCATTACTTTTGTAAATGTGCAAAAGCCTCACATTGTACGACCCCTGGTCGGGCGTAACGCCCCTTTTCTTCACCATCTCATTCCAAAAGATTGCTGCCTCATCAACCTGACCCTTCTTGTACAGAGCGTGCAAAATTGTAGTGAAACTGATAGCATTAATTTTGATTCCTTTCTCCTCCATTTCATCCAACTTCTTCATTGCCTTTTCCGGGGAATCCATCAGGCAATACGCCTTGATCAGAATGCCGTAGGAAAATTCATCAGGCTCGAATCCAAATTTCGCAGGGAATTCGGAGAAATAGGCGGGGACGCGATCCAAGGCCTTGCAGTCAATACAAGCTGTTAGAAGGCAATTGAATGAGAGAGAGGATCGAGGGGTGCCCAATTGGGTCATCTCGTTGTAGGTGCTGACGGCATTCTCCAGCAATCGGGCGACGCCGTACGATCGAATGAGGGAGGAGAGGAAGGGCTCCTGCTTGATTTGCGGCTTGGATTTGTGCGACTCGAGGAAGTTCTGGATGTCAGAGAAGCGGTCCGCTTTGACGAGGCGGCGAACGGTTACTTCCTGGGCAAAGCGCAGGGAGGAGGAGGAAGCAGAGAGGTCGGCATCGGCGGCGGCGGCGGCGAAGGAGGTGTATAGCTTGAGGGCCTCGTCGGGATCGTATATGTATCTGAGTCGGTTTTTTATTTGGGAAATGGATAAGGATTTGGCCGTGACAGAGGACGGGGAGACGGCGGTGCAGAGGTTGCGAACGCCGGCACGGCGGAGAGCGGGAAAGGCAGACATGATTAGGGTTTTGGGGGCACAGGGTTTAGTAGTTTTTCTATGATAATTGGGAAAAGGATGCCGGAAGACAGATTTCATATAAATGAAGTACTACCTTTCATCCTTAATTCTGAGTTTTAAATTCCAAAATTTTAGTTTTAATGCCAAAAATAGGGTAATTTTAAAATTACCCTAAGGTCTTCTCCAATGATAATACCTTAATTCCAGGTATTTAGGAGCCACATTATCGCCACATCAAACTTTAAATACCTCTATCCATAAATAAAACTCTTTCCCCAACAATAATACCTAAAAAGTAGGTATTTAGGGGACCCACTTACTATTATTAATTATATCATTTATATTTTCATTTATTCATTATAAAAATAATTTAATTTGTAGATCAAATAAATAATAAAATAATTTTAATTATTCTAATTATTTAATATTTACTTCCTCCGTTTAGAAATAATTGTAACATTTGCATAGTTGTTACTATTCATTGAGTAACTTTCATTTAAATTTTTAACACAGTTATACAAGATAAAACATAGTCAAGTGAGATCTTGTTAGATTCGCCTAATCGCGTAGTTTTATAATATCAAATTTTTACAATTTACACTTTTACAAATTTTGAGATATTAAGCATTAAAAATGTGCATTGGATAACGTGAAATGCAGAAATGTTAGAATTTTTGAAAAACGGAGGGAGTATAATATTGTGCATAAAATATGCTCACACAACAAATGAAAAAAAAAAAGAAAAGAAAAATGAAGTGTCAATCTCCGATTTGCCAACAAAATAAAAAAAAAAAAATTAAAATGTCTGCCATGCACATCAAAAGATGTGAAAAACCCAGGTAGTAAAATTGCTACCCTCCCATCCAAAAACCTCCTCTCCCAATGGATTAAAACCCAACTTTGGGTTTTTAAGATATGCCATGTCACCAAATACCTAGGCGTTGGTGAAGGCCTAAACCCTAAACCCTTATTTAAGTTATCTTCATTTAAAATTGGTTTAAAGTTTTAAGTTTGAGAATGTATCAAACTATGTTCCAGTTATTTTCGAATAATAAGAATATATAATACTCTATCCCAATGTTATCAAAATCTAGATCTAGATCTTAGGATCTTACGATCCTACTCCCACAAAGCGAAAACGATCAAGATCTATATGGGATCTAAATTAGGGTGAGATCTGGATAAGATCTATATGATCTATACAAGATCTTAAAATCTTTGAACGATCCGATCTCACTCCCTCTTATTTTTCATCTCAATTTTTCGTTTTTCAGTCCTCCATTATTTTCCAAAATCCAGACAGGGATTTTTATTTGCATCTCCATCTTCCTCGCATCCCCTTCATCTTCGTCTTCCAATTCATCTTCCTGTTGTTGACGTCGTCGTCGTATCCCCCTTCCCTTCCTATCGTCGCTCTCGCATCCCCTTCCTCTTTCTACCGCCGCCCTTGCCATAGCATCCACTTCCAGCACCCCTGCTGATGGAGATCTTAGTCCTAAACCCTTCGCCCAGATGGATGATGATGAATCCAATGAGACAGTGGTCCAGACTGACGAAAATGGGGAAAATTCTAATGACAAATCCAACACAGCTCTAGCATCATGTCTTAAATGCTTAATTATTATCATTTTTTTTGCTAATCAAATTATTGTGTATGGTATTGGTTATTGTAATTTGCTAATATGCAATATGAATATATTTTTTCTTTTGTCCTAATTTCATAGGATCATAGGATCTGAATACGATCCTACGATCCCGATCTTGCAAATGGAAAAACGATCCTACATAAGATCTAGATTTTGATAACCTTGCTCTATCCTTCTTTATTCATCCATATAAATCAAATCTAAGTAGTTAATAGCCACATTTCACAACATTAGGTTTTATTTTTTTATTTTATATTTTTTAGCTTCTACATTTATAGAAACATGCAACTTGGAGTTCATCCAACCTTTTTGGGAGCTTCTTGTTCACATTAGGGATTGAATCCCCAAAGAAACACACCACACCAACTCCCTCACAAAACCCTTCAAATTCTATTGCCCAAAATTCTGGATACATGCATTCGTTTAATTCATCCTGTCACAATTGTATAAATACGCACTTCATATTTAACAATTTTCACATACCATTATATTTGAATTTTTACAAAAATACAATTCACTCAGAGAATTTATCCATTAACCTCCCCCAACAGTTGCAAAGTGTTGTTATGATTTGAACTGTTGGGTTCCTAGTAAAATGTAGCATCATTAAACTTCTTGTAGTGGATTGTAAACATATCTAAAAATAAATTCAAATACATAGGTTCATCATTCATACTCATACATCATATATGTAAGTTAGAGATGTAAATAGTGCATCCAATAATCATTAATCCACAAAAAATATTTGTAGTATTTTCATATTAATGTTCAAGTTTAAAAAAGAAAAATCCCACCATAAATGTTTCAAAACTTAAAAGTTTAGAAAGCAATAAAATTTAAGTATTTAATTAAACTACATATATAATGGACAAAATTGGTGACAAAGTAATGCCATTGCACCAAAAAAAGGGCGTACTTCTGGTTCCAAACGGCAACTTTATAAAATGCCAAATTGCATAAATTGTAGTGAGATTTTTAACAACCTGATCCCCGAAAGCAAACAATGTTAGCATAAAAAATTGACCACAGATTCAAGACAGTGTGGTTGGGGCCAATTCAAAATATAATGTGTAAGAAAATGGAACGGAATTCTCAATCCTACTGCACTCGAGGTTCCCAAATAAAACCGCTACTACATGATTTAAAGATGTAATGATCCACTTTTACTTTATACACCTGTGGAGGGATTCTTGAAGTGAACACACTGAACGCGTTGGCAGAAATAATCGGTTCCAGTACCTGCAAAACAAACAACATTGCAGGTGAAGATTTGAACTCAAAGACAAAATAATTTCCCACATGGTTCATGACCAAATAAACATTCAATTTAGACAATTCATGTTTCCAATAGAGACAATGGAAAACATGTACTGATATACCCCATCTATTAGATAAAGATTCATGCCATCATCCTTCAAAACACTTAAACATTCAATCTTCAGTTCCAACTTCAAATATCAACTAATCAAAATCTTTCACATCTTTCACAGCATTACAGTGGCTGTGTGACTGTTAGCATGCTAACTGTAAAGTAACTTCAGTCAGACAGATGCAAGCTGGGCCAAAAATGACAAGTTTCTTGGCTACACATGAATTCTTTTTATTGATGAGTATGGACAACTATAATCATCAAGGAGTTATCAGACTCCGCCAGAAGCAAAGAAAAAAAGAAAAAAGAAAAAAAACATAAAAAACAAATAATAAGTCAGTCCAGATTATAAACAAATAATACGTAATAGTACCTTATGTTTCTAAGCATTTTTGTTAGAGTTTTGGGTTTCCAACATTCTATCATCACTGTTAAGGATCCATCGATGATCTCCTGTTAATGAGCACAGCTCTGACATGACCTACAGAATACACTGAGATATATTAAATCACTTACAAGAACACAAGGGAAGTCCAAAAATCCTAATAACAAGTAGTATTTTATTTTCAGAATGTATATTCTTCTAATACACATCATGAAACAATACATGATCTTCCAGAAACACTTTCACCCCAAAATAGATGCAAGAAAATAGCATCTTAAAACAAAGTAAATTTACAAACTAAAATCTACCTTCTTATACTCATATTCGTCCACATCCTTTCCGAGTTTCATTTTAGCAGCCTCCCTTATGGCAGCCTTTTTAAGTTTTGCGTTTGGTCCACCAGCAAGAAAAAGGTCAATAACAACTTTCCTGCAAAGGGAAGTACCACATATTAGCTATATATCGAAATCCCTTATTATTTGTTTTTTGTCCAGGAAACCTAGAAGAGTGGTCCAACCGGAATGGATCAAATTTTGGGTCTTCTGGGGATGACTTTGGAACATAGTTGCCATGAACATCAACAGCTACTTTTTCTACGATTGCTTTAAAATCATCCGGGTACGCATCCATCATGTTTGCTGCAGCCACAGCATGCTTGGCAAGTCCTGTGTGCTCTAAAACTGCCATATCCCTCAGCAGTGGACCAATTTCTTGAAACCTAGAACAGCACAGCATTAAGCATTATTCACGTATGCACAAATCATAATAAATTTCATCTTATTACATTTAGTGCCACAAGAAATGAGGGCACAAGGGAACTCCACTTATTAGATCCTCTCATGAAATATTGGCTATAGTTGCTTCCTGTGTTATTTTTCTTAAAACTGCATAAAATTCAAGAACACAATCATTCGGGAAAAAAAAAAAAAAGAAGAAGTCTTGCAACGATATAAGATCAAAATACATATCATAACATAATCATACATCTTTCAAATTGATTATATTAGTTGCATGAGCACAATTCTATACACACATATATATCATGTTCAGAACATTAAACAATACCCTTGGATATGGTTCATTTAGGTTTAAATCACGATTTCATAAGAAAATGCTGAACATATATAAAACAATACTAATAGCCCCAGGATAAAAAATTACTCCATACATTCAGTTAAATTTAAAAGAATGGCCGCTTGGAAAAATAATGCAGGCATTTAAGGATAACAATCACATAACAATCTAGCAAAAATCATAAAGTGAAGATGTATAATAGAGTATCACCTGCAAACCTTGACATTTTTAAAAAGCTTTTGAAGTGCTTCTTTTACACCTTCACGAGCCTCTTTTGTCATAGCACATACCGAGTTTGCTGCATTGGAAACAAGGTTTTAAGATCCGTATCTTAGCTATGATTAAATCATATTTGCCATCATATCAAAATTTAATAAGTGATGAAATTAATTGTGCATACTAACAAATGAAAGCATTATTTCGTGTATTTAGAAATCTGGCAATGTGAATAATATAATACAATACAAAAATATCATAATTAAAAAAATTGTACAAAAACATGTGTTTTTCTATACATGATATATAAGGAGTTATAAATTCTTGAGTACAAAACTAATACTACCTCCGTTTTCATATGATCTTGACATTTATTAATGTGTTACTATTCACCCACAGACTTTTATTTAAAGTTTTATCATAGTTATACAAGTTAAAATATAGTCAAGTGGGATCTTGTTAGATTCATCTCGTCGAGTAGTTTTTAAATATAGAACTTTTAGAAGTTTTACTTGTACCGAACTTGAGTTATTAATGATTTAAAATGTGCATTGGAGTGCGTGAAAAGTGGGTATGTAAGAAACATTTGAATACGGAGGAAGTATAAGAGAGTAGAAAAGCATAAAATCAATCTATGGGATGAAAATTGAGAGCAAAATTGATAGGAATGTTAGGAGCAAGATCCTAAGAAGAGCAGGATCAAAATCTTAACAACCTGAGGCATTTCAAGATCTTACAAAAATTTGAGGCATTTCAAGTGAATGTAATCGTAAAATCATAAGATCCTAAGATTATTATCGAGCTCTTAACAACCTGGATTTGAAGTCGTTGCAGCCAATTTAACCGAAGCCTTCGATGTTGTGGGGTTGTTGGTTGTATTAGTCTTTGAAGAAGTCGTTTTACTGGGCCCACTTCTTGTTTCAGTCTCCACGCGAACATCACTCTGCTCTTTCACCTCCGCGTCCGCATTGATATCCATCTTCCCTACTTCAGACTCTTCCTTGAAGGCAGTTGTGCAAACTTCCACAAAAATTACAATATGGCATTTGATTAAAAAAAGAAATAAAACACCAAATACTCTGTCTTCCCCTTCTAGTGGCAACAAACACATAAATACATTCATTTCTCGGATTAAAAACACCCACAAATCCAGGAACAAAAATCTTTTAATATTGAGGATACCCCACATACGTTAGAATACAACACAGCAAGGTTGTTACGGGCTTACGACGCCTTGTTTATCGATGCATTTATTTAAAAGAACATAACAGGCCGACGGTGAACACAGTTAGAACTGGATCGGAGATGAACGGAAAGGGGGCGGCGAAGTGCGAACAGTCAGCGACCACGGGGAGATGGATTTTATGGGATAGTTTGAGCTAGGATTTCAAAATTTCTACCTGAGCTCCGAGAAGATGTGAGACGAGGAGGAGGAGCGGATGGAGCAAAAGGCGACGTAGGCGACGCAATCGGAGGGAAGAGAAAAGCAAAGATGGCGAAGATCGCAACAAACCACGCAATCGGAGGGAAGAGAAGCAAATATGCGTTGTTACTGTAGCAACTGCATTCTACTTTTTTATTTTGCATTTCAACCCCCCAAAACTTAAACTATTCAATTTTAGTTTTTATTTTCATATTTTTATTTTTTTTGTCTTTCTATTTGAGTATGTTATCTAGGGGTGGAAATAGGTCAGGCTAGCCTTGTCTACCGAATGTCAGGCCAGACCAGGTTTTTTTTATTAACAGGCTAGACTTAGACTAATTTAAAAGCCTATTTAACTAAATAGGCTCAGGTCAGGCTTAATTAAAAGCTTTTTAGGCTTACCAGGCCGGCCTATTTATCATATTATTAGTCTATTTATATTTAGTACATAGGAATATATCGTATTATGAGTATTATATTATATAAAAGTAATTATTAATTTAAACTTATATAGATTTTTTTAAATATTTATGAATTTTTTCTCTTATATAAATAGTTCAACCCCATATATAAATAGTTTTTGGTGAAAACTTGTCCATGTGAAGAAATTATGTCTTACAACCTTATGATTACGTCCGGATATATATATATATATATATATATATATAAAATTTAAGCTTATTTCTAAAATAGGCTTAATCAGACATTTAAAAGGCTTAGAAGCCAGCCTATTTATTTAAATAGGCCAGCCTTAGGCCTATAACATAGGTCTATCAAAGATAATAGGCCAGGCTCAGGCCTACAAAAATCAAAATAGGTCCAGGCCGTACAAGCCTAGGTCTAGCCCGGCCTAGCCTATTTCCACCCCTAAATTGTTATCTTTCCTTTTCTATAATTTTTATGTTTTTTGCAATTATATTTAGATTTAGATATAATTCAAATCCAGTTTTGTTTTATGGATATGATTTAAATTTAAATTTGATTTATTTTTTTGATAGATATTTATATCAATTTAATAATAAAATAATGTATAATTTACTAAATAAATTATAGGTATTGAAAATTTAAATTTAAATATAATTTAAAATTTTATAATTAATAATATTTATTATTTTATAATAATTATTTATTTCAGAAAAATAAATTTTATTTGAAAATTTTTTTGCAATATTATTTGAAATTAATACAGGGTATGAATTGCAAATTTGATAAATATATGAGTATTTCTTGAAAAGTGTAAAAGTTAGTAGAATAAATAAGGAATATACTGAGAATATTCTTTTTGAGTTTGAGTATAGTGTAATTGGTTGGAAATGAATTACTGTTGGATGTGACATTTACATCATTTTGGGTATGAGTTTGGTGTAATCGGTTGGAGATGGTCTAAAGTCTAAACCCACATTCTTTCCGTCTCAGTCCTCCGTAATTGAAATTAGCAACTGCCAGCAGCAGTACGGATTGAAATCGTAACAAACTCGCTCAAAATGCCTAGTTCACTAATTGTTTAATACGACGACATGGTTATTTAATTTCAGCTTGATTTGCATCAATCAAAATTGAAATGAAAATTTCAATAGTATGATTATTTCAATTTTAGTTATAAAAAGTTTCGTGTACCCGAAATTTATAGTACTTCATTTTCAACCCTAATTCCACCATTTAATTTAATTTCTTTGCTAATTTTTTCAACCCTAATTCCACAATCTGTATTGATTTCTTCAGGGAAATTGTTGTTAATCACTTAATCGTCTGCGAATTTCTGTTTCCGTGCAGCACAAGCAACATTATTAAGGTTGGTGGACGGATGCAGCTACAGAGTGGTGCTGCTTAGTTTGTTAGGGGTAGTTTGGTCTTTTCTGATTTTTGTTTGTTAGTAAAGTGGCGTGCATGTTTTAGGGTCTGTTCTGCACACGGAGATGTAGCTGTAGACTGGGTTAATTATTGGATTAAAATTGTAAATGAACATAAATAAGCTTTCTATTGTTTTTGGAACACGCTACTTTAGATAGTTTCTATTTGTAGAATTCTAAATTATAGCTACAGTTCTAAAAAATTAGTGTACAGAACGGAGCTACAAGTACACAGGGAATTCAAAAACAATTGATACTTAATACTTGAATCCAAACATACCCTTATTTAAAATCCAAAGGTCCATTAGCAACTCATAGTGAAAATCCAAAGTGACAACTGCCTAGTACCAACACAATCTCTTGCCACTTTCCCAGGTCACTAACAATTTGTAAATTGAATTTGAAACCAGTCCTGTACTACTATTCAATAATTAAACTTCCAATTCTATGGCCCAACATTTTGGCTACATGCATTTGTTCACATTAGGGATTGAATCCCCAAAGAAACACACCAGACCAACTCCCTCACAAAACCCTTCAAATTCTATTGCCCAAAATTCTGGATACATGCATTCATTTAATTCATCCAGTCACAATTGTATAAATACGCACTTCATATGCATTTAACAATTTTTACATACCATTATATTTGAATTTTTTAAAAAATACAATTCACTCAGAATGTAATGTGTAAGAAAATGTTAGCATAAAAAACTGACCACGGATTCAAGACAGTGTGGTTGGGGCCAATTCAAGATGTAATGTGTAAGAAAATTGAACGGAATTTTCAATCCTACTGCACTCGAGGTTCCCAAATAAAACTACTACTACATGATTTAAAGATGTAATGATCCACTTTTACTTTATACACCTGTGGAGGGATTCTTGAAGTGAATGTATACTGAAGGTGTTGGCAGAAATAATCGGTTCCAGCACCTGCAAAACAAACACATTGCAGGTGAAGATTTGAACTCAAAAGACAAAATAACTTCCCACATGTTCATGACCAAATAAACATTCAATTTAGAGAATTTATGTTTCCAATAGAGATAATGGAAAACATGTACTGATGTACCCCATCTATTGGATAAACATTCATGCCATCATTCCTCAAAACTTTTAAACATTCAATTTTCAGTTCCAACTTCAAATAACAACTAATCAAAATCTTTCACAGTATTACAGTGGCTGTATGACTGTTAGCATGCGAACTGTAAAGTTACTTCAGTCAGACAGATGCAAGAACCCTGATAATAAAAAAAAGGAGTCATCAGACTCCGCCAGAAGCAAAGAAAGAAGAAAAATAATACTAATAAATAAAAAAATAACAAAAAATAAAATCAGTCCGGATTATAAACAAATAATACGTAAAAGTACCTTATGTTTCTACACAGTTTTGTTAGAGTTTTGGGTTTCCATCACCACTGTTAAGGATCCATAGACCTCCTTTTGATGAGCACAGCTCTGACATGACCTACATATGCACTGAGGTATATTAAATCACTAACTCCAAGAACCCTAATAGTATTTTATTTTCAGGATGTATATCAATCTGATACACATCATGAAACAATACATTATATTCCAGGAACACTTTTGCCAGAAAACAGATGAAAGAAAATAGCATCTTAGAACAAAATAAATTTACAAACTAATCTACCTTCTGATACTCGGTGGTATTGGACACATCCCTTTGGAGTTCCATTTTAGCAGCCTCAACTATGGCAGCCTTTCGAAGCTTTGCGTTTGGTCCTTCAGCAAGGAAAAGGCCAATAACAACTTTCCTGCAAAGGAAAGTACCACAAGTTAGCAATATATCAAAATCTTTTATTATTAGTTTTTGTTCATGAAACCTAGGAAGAGTGGTCCAACCGGAATGCATCATATTGTGGGTGTTCTGAGGATGACTTTGGAACACAGATGCCATGAACATCAACAGCTACTTCTTTAATGATTGCTTTAAAATCATCCGGGTACGCATCCATCACTTTTGCTGCAGCCAGAGCATGCTTGCCAAATCCTGTGTTTCGCTCTGAAACTGCCATATCCCTCAACTGTGGACCAATTTGTTGAAACCTACAACAGCACAACATTAAGCATTATTCACATATGCACAAATCATAGTAAATTTCCATCATATTACATTTAGTGCCACAAGAAATGGGGGCACAAAGGAACTCCACTTTTTGCAATCCTCTCATGAAATATTGGCTATAGTTACTGGTGTTATTTTTCTTAAAACTGCACAAAATTCAAGAACACAATCATTCAGGGGGAAAAAAAAAAGTCTTGCAACGATATAAGATCAAAATACAAATCATAACATAATCATTGCATCTTTTAAATTCATTATATTAGTTGCATGAGCACAATTCTATAAACCCATATATAGATATCTTGTTCAGAACATTAAAAATTACCCTTGGATATGGTTCTTTTAGGTTCAACTGTTCAAGTCACGATTTCATAAGAAAATGCTAAATAGATATACAAACAATACTAATAGCCCCAGGACAAAAAATTATTCATACATTCAGTAAAATTTAAGGATTGACGCCTGGAAAAATAATAAAAGGATAACAATCTAGCAAAAAATAATAAAGTGAAAATGTATAATAGAGTATGTCACCTGCAAACCTTGACACTTTTAAAAAGCTTTTAAAGTGCTTTTATTACAGCTTCACGAGCCTCTTCTGTCATAGCATATATCGAGTTTGCTACATCCGAAACAAGGTTTTAAGATCAGGATCGCAGCTATTATTGTTTTCATCTTTGCCATGTTATCATCAAATTTTAACAAGTGATGATCAATTATGCATACTAACAAATGAAAGCATTATTTCGTGTTTTTAGGAATCTTGCCATGTGATTAGTACAATTAAGTACAAAAATATCACAATAAAAAATGGTACACAAACATGTGTTTTTCTAAACATCATACAAAAGGAGATACAAGTTATTAAGTTCAAAACTAAAATAAAAAGTAGAAAAGCATAAAATCAATCTCTGGACTGAAAATTGATAGCAAAATTGATATGAATGTTAGGAGCAAGATCCTAAGAGTAGGATCGTAAGATCTTAAGAGCAAAATCGGAATCTTAACCAATCCAACTAATTTTAAAATCCTACAAAAATTTATGTAATCTAAAATCATAAGATCCTAGGAGCATGATCGGGATCTTAACAACCTTGTTTTGAAGTCCTTGCAGCCAATTTAACAGAAGCCTTCGATGTTGTGGGGTTGTTAGTTGTATTAGTCTTTGAAGAAGACTTTGTACTGGGCCCACTTCTTTTTGAAAAGAGATCATTGAATTTCTTTTCGGTAATTTCCCATTCTGCCTCTTGTTTCTTTACAACAGAGGGATGAAGTTTCATGAACTTCGTATCTGGCTGCTCTTTGAGTTTCCAATCATTAAAGACTTGTCTCTCTCTACCCAGTTCATTTAGAACACCTTTTGCTCTAGTAAGAATACTGCGTGGTATTTGAGATTCACGAATGACCACATTCTTACTGAACAAAAGAAGAACATAATCTCTAGCAGCAACTTCAATTCCTTGATCTGTTCCACACACCAATGCACTTTTTGGATACCAAAGTCCTTGAACCAACCTAGCACATTCTTGCAAAACTGCTAATACTTCTTCCTCGGAAATATCCGGGGCAAGGTACTTAAGAGCATCAAATCTATGATTTGAAGGGCCCTGTAGAGGAAAATATTATAAACTAGTAAGAAAGATAATCAAAATAATTTCTTAGATTTGTTCCAGATAAAAGAAGCGCAGATAAAAGAAGCGCAAAAGTGAAAAAGATAGGAAACAGATGAGAAAGAACAAAGAACAGTGATATCAACCTGCCAAATAAACCCCAGTCCTCATCATCCATGCAAAAAATTCAATGTTTGGTGAGCATAAACAAAATAAACTATTAAAAAAGATTGATTAAGGTTTCAAGGAATAAGTACGGAGGGTATCGCTATATATGCCTTTTTGATCTACATTACAAAATAAAGGTGCTCTGAACTTTCCAAATCTTCCATGAATACGCAAAAGTAGGAAATGCAGATTCTTAAATAGGGAGAAGTTGAGAAAATAACAAATTTTCAATGTATATCTTCAATGTTATCAAGGGGAAAACACAAACCTCAAGGAACCAAGTTTCAAACCGTTCTTTTAGTGGTAATGCCAGTATAGACCTGAAGCATCATTAAAAGATATAATGAAGATCCACAACAGCCAATTATCCAGAACAACAAGTACAATGGTCCATTAAAGCAACATAAGAATTGGTTAGTAAAAGTAATAAAATCAAGATAGATTGTGCAGGGAACTGCAATATGGCACCATCATAGAAATAATGTAGGTTAAGCACTTTAAAGATGAAACTTCCATCCAGGTATAACCAACAAAACACTAGCACATAGTCTATTTATAGAAACTCAAACATGCTTTTCAGTTTAACTACACATTAAAGCATATCAAAATTCATCACCAATTCACCATATCAAAAGAATTCCAAAGGGGATGAGGAATTAGCCCAAGTTAAGTCCCTTGACTTCCAACGGAAGGTTGGCCGTTGGAGGTTCGATTCCCCACCGGCCCCTATCCCTCCCTTTTATTCCCCTTTGTAATTGTGTGGCATGGGCTTCCACCACCCTTTTTCCAGGCCTTTAATGGCTCCTCAAAAAAAAAAAAAAAAAAAAATTCCAAAGATATATAATTGTCTGGGTTTTCAAGAAGAAAAAAAATCCCACCCAGAAAACCACTTCAATTCTACGCCCAATTCCATGTATCTGCATAAATTTTCACATTATACTTCTTATCCTCTCTTTCCACCTTAAATGTTTTTCAATCTTTGTTATACTACTATGATTTTTTCCAAAGTTTTAAAATTTTAAATATGAAATTTACATTACAGCTTTATAATTTTATTCTTTTTCCGTTTAGGGCACTTGTTATGATATTGTCAGTGACAATGATATTTATTGAGGGGGCATTTCTTTTCCATTCTTTAATTTTAGAACACAAGAACATAGCATTAGCCATTAGGGACCTACAGCGTTATTAAGAAAATCATGTATTCTCTATTTTTCCTTGCATTATACCTCCATTTCAAATGAGAGGGAAAGAAATTATGGATAAATTGGGGCAGTAGGGGAATATTCATTGAAATATATCCTAGAATGACTTACCATATGGCTAAACTTTTAAATTAGAAAGGCCTGCATTCTGAACAAGTAGGAATATTCAATAAAGTAAATGGTTTTAGAATTCATGCTTTGTGCAAAAGTATTTATGTTCAGGGAAGCACACAAACAAAAACAAGTTCATCCACCAGCAATTGAAATATTTGCAAAGCATCAGTGTCAATCATCAAGAAAGACAAGCATTTAACACACACACACACACACACACACACACAAAAAAAAGGCATAAAAAATAAAGGGAAAAAGGATAAAGAACAAAAAATAAACAAAATAGATTTCATGGGTGTTACTAATTTTCCACCAGATGAAATTTGAGGGTTAAAACACGACTTGAAAAAGTATAATCAAATCACCATTCCCTATGCCTAGGGAGCAGCCTGATTTTATTTATTTATTTATTGTATTTCCGAATTTTGAGCAGCCTAACATTCCTATGACCTTGTTGCCTCTTATCAACTTAAGACAAGGAAAATCACAATCTATCATTCATAACCCAAAAGAAAAGTGCATAAGATTTTATTACCTTCTTGGAGGGAGGACACAATTGGAACTATCACTAGAAGGGCCAGGACAAAAGCTATCCAGATAATCACCCCTTTAAAAACACAAATGCAAAAGTTAAAAACATTTCTAAATCTAATGTCACGAAAATAAGCATTAAGAATGAAGATTGGCAATGGAAATGCATACGGAGTCATCGAAAAGTTGATCGGTGAGCTTTCTTGGGCTAACAACTGTTTTTGGTATCCTGATGCTAATCCTGTCCTGGCACTATGATACTTGAGGGTAACCCAACCCTAAAAATGGAGGGAGAAATGATACATAGTTGATATCATATTCGGAAAAGAAAAGCATTCAATGGCAATCTGCATTATAGTTTTTTTCAGCTGAAAATTAGAATTTTTTTTTCTGTGATAATGGGAAAATGAGATGCAATTGCTATGTCAATTATTTACAAGACTATATATCCAATAAACCAAATATTACTAGACTTCATTGCACGTGCTAATGCTATCATACAAACAATGATGCATTTAATCCTATTACTAATGGTCATACAGAATACAGAATTTTCATAAAAATGTTATCAAGAATTAGATTGAATCAAACAGTCCAATTTCCATCAATAAAGGACTGAATTGCAATATCTTAATTACTTACAAATCTAAATAGCCAAAAGCTACTAACTTAAGGGAACATTTCCCATTCTATTATAAGATTGGATTTCCCATTTATCATACAAAAGAAAAAAAAAAAAAAAAAAAAGAAAAATTGTTCAAGATAATTATAATGTTAGAATAGCCAAAATGATTAAAAAAATATAATGAAAGCACAACAATAATCACAAGAAACAAACAACTTGAATCATAATATTACTCAGTAACACAATCAACTATCACAAGTTTGACTTAAAAGTTTGTACTCTTAAGCATGGTTAGGCTGATTGATTAAGGAATGTGTATAAATGAAAGATATATCATCGACAAAGAAGGGGACAACAAATACATACCTCTTGAACATCCTTGTTCGGCTCCAAAACTTTGCTCTGTAAAGTGTATGGTGTCAATTAAAATTAAAATACTAATACTAATAATAAATGTAATAAAAATAGCACAGTTTTTTATTTTAAGTATAATAACACCTGTTACATCGACAGTACAAGTGCAATTCCATTTTTTGCACACTCAGAAATAAAAAATATTGAATAATACTTTCCTGATCGAAGAATAAGATACTCAGATTTAAAGAGAAAATATGAAGCAAAACCAGTTTCAGAAAAGAGGAATACAACTTACTGGCTGCTTTGATACTCCTCGTGGTTTGCTTTCTTGGGGCTCTTCTGACTTCACTGCACCTTCTTGGGACTTCTTTTTAGCTTTTTCAGAATAAAGGTGCTTCATTGATGGCCGCAGTTGTACTATTGCATGAACAGGATTTAAGTGTAACTGCATGGGACGGATAGAAGGATGTAATTTAAAAAATGTTAATTATCTGAAGAAAACTTAAATAAACATGAAACAATGATACTACCTTATTTCCTCTGAGAACTCCAACAACATGCGCAGATTTTTTGTGAGGGTCTGGGATCCATGATTGAGCAAGTGTCTGCACATTGAATTTTATGTTTCATATACATATACTACCCTTAATAAAACAAAGTAGTATACAAAATATTCTTTAGAGATCATCAGAAGGACAGAGACATCAGTCAACCAGTATATAAAATTAAACATATGATAAAAATGACAATGCCATTTAACTAAATTAGGAAGATCTGAAGTGACAAAAAAAGGGGTGTGGGGGACTGTGCAATTCCGTATTCAGATAATACAAATCAACCTCATGACTATTCTTCCAGCGTATGGTATCAAATAGATTGTGCTATTCAAACATGATTCGTTCTGGACACATTATGTTAGTAATCAGATGTAATATAAACAAACTGGAATAACAAACCTGCTTATCCATCAGCAGCCTGGGATCAGCACTAGAATCATAATTTTTGGAGTTAACATCAATAGTTAAATCCATCTCCAATTCTGCACTAGCTGGCTTCACCCTCACCTAAAAAATGAATCTTGAACGTCTTACTACATTTTCAACAATGGCATCATCTGATGTCTTCGGTGTATGTGAAACAAACAGAAAACTGAAGTTACCTCGTTGCACCTGTCTTCCAGTTCATACGGCCGCCACTTAGGCCTAAGTGGAAATTGCAACACATACAACTGAGAAGGAAAGCAATGTCCCATTATCCTTGAAACACAATTGTCAGTCTAACCATATTTGGAACAACCACAAAAATATTCCAGATAACAACTTACTTGAGCAGTACGCTCAATGGAGCGAGAAAAATACACTTCAATTTCACGAACAACTTCATCCTGTTCCTCAATTGCAGTTCCCATTGCCTCCGTTTCCATGGGCTCCGTTTCCATGGGCTCCTCTTCCGTTTCAGTTTCCATGGGAACATCACTCTCCTCTTTCACCTCCGGCTCCATCTTCACTGCTTGGGACTCCGAGTCCTCCTTTTTTGGTGCGCACAACTCCACGGAAACTGGCGACAGTGGCTGGGATGGCTCCGCTTTGGTTTTGGGTTTGAATTTGGCGCGCGATGGCTTATTCGGTACCTTAATGGGGCCACCGAACAAGTCAGCCATATCATCGTCCTCCATGGGAACAAAGATGGAAAACAGAAATTGGGATTTAGGGTTTTAGAAGAATGTAAAAAGTTGCTAACTGCTTAGGAGAAAGTGCCGCAGTTTCCTGAATTTATAGACAATGATAATAATCTACTACTATTAATATACAATTAAAAAAAGTTTGCATAAAATCTTATACGTACGATTTTTTTCCATTTTACAATTGATATTCATTTGTTAGTAGTATATTTTTATTTCTTGACTTCTCGTATTAGTTTTTGGGATGTTGTTTTTAATGTATATAATAATAATAATAATATAATAATAATAATATGTATAATATATTATTAATAATAATTTATTTTGAAGAAAAATATCCAATTCATATACTATTATTTAATTTCAATATATTTTTTTCGGAACAATTTCAATATATTTTTAGTAACTATGTTATTTGTTGCAGTTGATTTTTATTAATATAAATAAAAATGCATAATTAATAATTTAGATAAATTAAATTATTAATTATTTATTATTTTTTAAAAATCGTTAGTCCACCCACCCCATATCTACAAAAGAGCCGGTAAGGCTGAATAAATATATGTTTTTCGTGAGCCTAAATAAGTCTACCCGCCGGCCCCGCCCTTCATCGGTTGGCCTGCAGACCACTCTCTTCGGTTTAAAGTGTCTCTAAAAATCACGGTATTTTACGTGGGGATATTTAGTATTTAGTTTAAGGGTAGATTAGTGTTAAAGTGATGGTAAATTAAGAATTTATATGATATGATTGTATTGAGTTTGAATTTTTAATTTATTTATTTATACGTGGTGTGATAGTTGTGTGTTTGTAATTTTAATAAATTTATTTATTGATGTGATATGATTGGAGTGAGTTTGGAGTTAATTATTTTCAAAAAGAGAATGAGACAATTGCAATGGGACAGACAAAAAAAGTGGGACAGAATTAATGGACGGAGTGAGTACTTTTTTTAGAAAGTTTGTCCTTAAAGCTTAAATAGCAAAATGTATTGTAACTAGCAAGTAACCCGTCGAGACTCGACGGACATATTTATATATTTTATATAATATATATTTATATTATATAAAGTAATAATAAATTATATTTTGAGTAACGAAAAATGTATATGCGATTTTATATATATTCGAAAGATAATGAATATAATATAATTTAATTATTTTTAAACTAACAAAGAAATCATATTATACCGTCTTCTTCATCTTCTGTGGCTTGTCCTGTAGAAACCTAACGGATTAATAAAAATAATTATTAAAATAATATCTTTATTTAATTTGAAATTTAAATTAAAATAAAACAAATTTTAAAATATAAGTATTAAACATAATATAAAAAATTCCCTCAAAATTTGTTGAAAATTTCATTGCTGAAAATCTCATTGGTATGGGCTAGTATAGCAATATATTTAAAATATCTGAATTTGAAGTAGTGCAATTTATATTTGTATATATACTCTAAAAAGTTGTCGCTATAGGATCACCCGTAGTGTTTATAAGAATATTATTTGAAAATATCACATCTGATTGTACATCTCCAAAATCAATACCGGGTTTACATCAAGTATCCATTTTGCAAATTTTCTGTCATATATAAATTTTATTGTAAACAACATTTCTTGTGGTATCTTGAATTAATCATTCTTACTTGCATATTAATACTTTAAGTCACATCTTGCTAATGACATGAAATATTGCAACATAACTGTCCATGGCTAAAAACTGATTTTGGAAGATAAAGTCAGTATTCTTTAAAGATTGACATTGACTTTTATTTATAACCATAGTAAAACAAACTGCGAGTAAGAATTTTCTCATTTGAAATCGAACGGAGAATTTGGTTAAATCAGATAGGGTCATAATTATTTCTACCAATCAAGCATATTCTACTTTCATGGTTTCCTGAAAATTAATTTAACCTCAATTATATGGTTCCGCATCTTGGTTACTATCAACCTACTTCCATTGCATAATTTATTTGATGGATCTATATTCATAAGAAGCATGACTATGGGGGAAAAAATGCTAATTTAGTGTCGTAACTTTGATCAATTTTTAATTTGGTGCCATAAGTTTGAAGTTTTCTAATTTGGTGTCATAACTTTGCTAATAATCTCCAAAACTATCCCATCGAGCCTTAATCACAGATATTTGCTGACATGGCACGACATTAGTGTAAATAATTAATTTAATTGTGTCATGTATGTGTCACGTAGGCATTGATTGAGTTTGACATTTACATGTGAACACTTTCTGACCCTATTTCTAATTTAATGGTCTCCTTCTCAATCTGCAAGTATGCAACAAATTGGTTAGAAAATACCCATATTTGTAGTCAAACCCAGTTAATGTCTATGTAACACATATATGAAATAATTAAATTATTTATTTACACTAATGTTGTGTCGCGTCAACAAATATGGGTAATTAAGGCCCTATGGCACCATTTTGAAGATCATTAGCAAAGTTATGGTACCAAATTATAAAACTCCAAACTTATAACACCAAATTGAAAAATGGACAAAGTTACGGAACCAAATTGACATTTTTTTTTCTCATGACTATGTATCCCTCATTCAACTATATTTCATGATTTTGTAATTCAGAATAATTGATCATGTTTAGATACTCCTATGAAAATAATTCATTGGCATTATCGCTTTCATTCTGATAAATATTGTTAGAACTTATATATATATACATTTTCATTTGCATACGTTCCATGATGTAATCATTGAGCGTATCAACAATCTCATTGGTAAGAATTAGTATATCACTATCTTTAAAAATATCAGGATTTGAAGTGGTGCAATTTATATTTGTATAAGTACTCTCAACAATTGTCGCTATAGGATCTCCCGTAGACTTTATAAAATTATCATCTGGAAATGTCACATCTAATTGTAAATCTCCAAGATCAATACCAGTTTTACCAATTATCATCACCTACATGAAGTATTTATTGTGCAAATTTCTGCAATATATAATTTCCAGTGTAAACAACATTTTTTGAGTATCTTCAGTTAATCAATTTTAATTACATATTAATACTTCGAGTCCCCTCTTTTCAGTGAATAAGATACATATCACTAACATGGGTAAAAACTGAATTTTGAAGATAGAGTCCAACCTTGTTAAGATTGACAATGATTTTATTTTATTTTATTTTATTTTATTGTCATAGTAAAACAAACAGCGATGAAAAACTTTTCATCTGAAATTGAATGGGGAATTTGATTAATTCAGACGGGCTCACAATTATTTTACCAATCAAGAATTTTCATCCCAAATAATGAGCTTCATTTTATTGAGAATAGAGGTTAAATAATTTTATGGAATAAGTTTTTTGCATATAGAATTATCGTCACAATCTAGTGGAATACCAAATCTAGAATGTGCGGTCATACCTCTTGGAAGGTGTAGGGATGCTATTCCACTGGATGCTATAGACAACACAATATCACATCTCCAACGAAGGGTTAAACAAAATGTTTTCTAGATAAATTATCGATAAATGTCTTGTCAGTTCCACCACGTAAAAAAAAGAATCAACCCTCATCACTATCAACTACAAATATTATTTTATTATGAACATTATTCTGCTCATCATCAACAAAGCTAATAGCTTCGCATGATCCGCCTCCATTTCTTCCTTATTATAATATGTCTCTTCTAGTATCAATAAATTATCTGTTTCAGACATTAAAACTTCATTCAGTACCGGCATTCTAGAGAAAATTTTCAAACTTATAAAATTTGCAGCAATGAGTCTTTCAATTTCTAACGAAGCTTGATTTATATTTGTTTTTTCATCAATTGCAAATCTGTTAAAATATAGATTAATGAATTACTTTCTCCGTTTTTTAAGTGTTACACTTTCCTTTTTTGGTTGTTTGAAAATAACTGTTATGTTATCATATTTGGAATGTGTTGAAGGTTAATAATTTTTACTAATTATACTTAAGTTATTAATTTTTTGATATTCATTAAAATAAAACTCAAAAAGAATAAAGTCAAATATGACTCATCTTATTTTATTTATTTAATTGTTGTAATTATTCAACTAAATCAATTTTATTAACTTACCTTAAATCTCGTGTCATTTCTTAGTGTACACACTTTTATTATAAAACGGGGGGAGTATTTATTAAAAAATAGATTTAAAAAAACTAAATTTTCCTTCTTTATTTACTGATGGATCTATTCTCACCCCCAATAACTCTTAATACACCCGATTCTTCTGTTTATAATATGCTTTACCAAAATAATTAATTTACTCTAAATCAATTATCCATAGAATATGAATTTTCACAATTCCCTTAATAATTATAAATATTTTGTATTATTTTTAATATAATAAAACATATATAAAATTTATATTTCCTCTGTCTCAATATAATTGTTACATTCCCCTCCAGCACGTATGCCGAGACACATTTTTAACGGTTAATAACTTAAATTGTATACAATATAAAATTATAAAAAGTTGATATTCTAAAACTACAAGATTGGACGAATCTAACAAGATCTCACTTGACTATATTTTTTCTTGCATAACTATGATAAAAATTCAAGTCAAAGTTAAACAGTGAATAGTATCAAAAAGTCAAACGTAACAATTATATTGAGACGGAGGTAGTATTATTTACTATATATTTATATACAATTAGAATGATATAATTATAAAATATATTTTTTAACGATTAGCAACTATATTATTGTATAAGATTTTTGCATTTTTCATATATTCTTTAATGTACCTTTTAATAATATAAATTCCACATATACACTGCGAATTCCATATAAACTTGAAATTCCAAAACCTTTAAAAACTAAAGTTGGGTTTCCATATACACATTAGAGGTAATAATTAAAATAGGCCACCAGAAGGAGTCATTTCCATTTTTTGGCCACGATATTTTGATTTAGGGAAAATAACCATTAGAAGGATTTCGGGCCTGAATTTAGGCCATTAGGCTGGAATTCGGGTTGCGATGGCCTAAAAGTGGAAATGACTCCTTCTGGTGGCCTATTTTAGTTTTTTCTGAATTATTTTTTAGTTTATTTAATTAAAATAAATAATACTCATTCAGTGTCATTATTTATGTTCTACTTTCTTTTTTTCTTTTTCCAATATTTTTTGTTTCCATTTTTAAAATAATTAAATATTAATTACCAAATATGCCCATCGTATCGTATTAATAAATAAATACATTAATCTTTCAAACACATTACCACTAATAATTCTCATCCAACCTACAACCATATATCAGTAAATCACACATAAATAAATAAATTTAAATTATAAATTCATTACAACCACGTTATATAAATTCTTAAGCTACATTTTTAACCCTAATTTATCCTTGTATTTAATACTAATTATCCCTACATAAAGTACCATGTCCGAAAATTTGGGATACTTATATAAAACATGTTTATTTTTTTACTTTATAATTTATTTGAATATATGTTTGTTTTTCTTATTTTATAATATATTTGAATTAATATTTATTTTATTTCTTATATTACTCCATTCGTCACATTATTAATGTTAAAAAAGTAACTTAAAATTTTATATAATATGATTGTAATGAGTTTACAATTTTAATTTATTTATGTATATATGATTTACTGATATGTGGTTGTGGAGTGGACTGGAATTATTAATAGTAGATGGTAATTTGAAAGTAATATATTTATTTATTAATGTAAGGTGTTTAATTATTTTTAAATGAAAATGAAATAAAAAGATTGGAACAAGAAAAAAAAATAGGACATAAATAATGACAAAATGAGTATTATTTATTTTAATTACATAAAATAAAAAAATTGAAAAAAACTAAAATAGGCCACCAGAAGGAGTCATTTCCATTTTTAGACCATCGCGGCCCGAATTCCAGCCCAATGGCCTAAATTCAGGCCCGAAATCCTTCTAATGGCCTATTTTCCTAAATCAAAATATCGTGGCCTAAAAGTGAAAATGACTCCTTCTGGTGGCCTATTTTAGTTATTACCTCTACACATTAATATATCTTTAACATTAATAAAATGTACTTTTTGATTACATCGTTTACCACATTCAAGAAAATATAACCAAAATTGAGACCAAACTTACACAAAAGTATTGGCATAACAATATGATCACCATATTAAAATATAAATGCAACATAATTCTTAGTTGTCAGTGTAGAACCCCGTTATAATAATTCTATAGTGTAAAACCTGAAAATGTCTATTTATGTTATAATAATCGTATGGTGTAAAAACTGAAAATCTATACATAAATAATGAATGCAGCAATAAAATCTAAAATAAATAAAATTAAAATGCAAAAATAATAAAATTTAAAATAAATAAAATAAAAATTGAAATAATAAAATCCAAAATAAATGAAATAAAAATGCAAAATTTCAAACTTTATATTTCAAATCTTTTTAAGAGTGAATATATAATGACACCATAGGATGATAGAGTGAGAATTTATAAGTAAATGATAGATTTTATACACGATAAACTAAAATCTATAATGAATAAATAAATAAATGCGAAAACCTAAAATTAGTAAATTAAAAAATGCAATATAATATGGATAAAATAAAAAGACAAAATTTCAAATTTTAAATCTTTTAAATCTTTTTAAATGTTACATTTTGGGAATTCCATATATATAAATTGGAAATTACATATATTTCAAAAACTAAAAATCTATAATGAATAAATAAATAAATGCAAAAATCTAAATTAATAAATTTTAAAAATGCAAAAATCTATAAAAATTAGAAATTTGAAATGGAGGCACCACATTAAATGTAGGATGAGTTGTTCACTAATGCTTTAATATATATATATAGATAATTAATATTTTTGGTTGTATGTTATCTAAACCAATATAATGTTAATTTAATATTGTATTCCTTATGTCTCATTTAACTTGTCTTATTTGATTTATGCATACACTTTAATGTACTTTTAAACTGCTAATATCTCAAAATATATATAACAAAAAATTATATCAAATATATATATATATTCTAAATCTACATGATTATAGAATTCTAATAAAAGCTAACTCGACTATTTTTTCCAAATATATACTTACAATAAAATTGAGTAAAAGTTAAACAATTAACAGTATCAAAAAGTCAAATATGATAACTTAACTGTGAGAGGGGGAAGGAGTATAATTTATTTATTTATTTATTTATTTATTTTTGTAAAATACTATTAAAAAACAAAAATTATTGATGTTAATTAAATAAATTAAAGTAATTTTAGTACTCATTATATATGATATGGACTATTTAATATTACTTTTTAGACTAATTTGATGTTATTTAAAAAGAAAATACTTCACAAAAATTTAAAAATTAGTTATATATGATATGTACTACTCATTATATCTTTGATTTTGGATAAGTAAAAATATTACATAATTAATAAATAAATAAATTTATTAATTAATTTTAAATAGTACGAAACGAGCTAACTCGTCTAGCCATCAACCCGGCAATAGATTGAGCTGGGTCAAGATAATTATAGTCCGTTTGAAAACGGGCCACCCACCCCACCATGGGCTGGTTTGACGGTCGACTCGTGTCGCCCTATTAGTCCGTCTTGACGTATCTATTTAGCATGGTCCTTCAGGAACAAAATGATTACTTCCTCTGTCTCACTATTTTTGTTACGGACCCACCCAGCACGTATGCCGATGCACATTTTTAACGGTTAAGAACTTAAATTGTGTACAACGAAAAGTTATAAAAAGTTAATTGTCTAAAACTACAAGATTAGACGAATCTAACAAGATCTCACTTGACTATGTTTTTTCTTACATAGCTATAATAAAAATCCAAATCAAAGTTGAACAGTGAATAGTGTCAAAAAACCATCCGTAACAGATATATTGAGACGGAGGTAGTATTAATTTTTCTATTGGTGATAAGTGTGAGAGAAATTATGAAATTTGGGATTTTTGTTAATACACTTTTGTCCATATATGTTACATAGAACATGTATGATTATTAATTAATTTTAAATACTACGAGCTAACTCGTCTAGCCAGCAACCCGGCAATAGATTGAGCTGGGTCAAGATAATTATAGTCCGTTTGGAAATAGGCCACCCACCCCACCATGGGCTGGTTTGACGGTCGATCCGTGTCGCCCTACTAGTCCGTCTTTATATATCTATTTAACATGGTCCTTCAGGAACAAAATGATTAACTTATAAGAGAATTTGATTATTAATTTTTCTATTGGTGATAAGTGTGAGAGGATTTATGAAAGTTTGGGATTTTTGTAAATACACTTTTGTCCATATATGTTTACATAGAACATGTATGGTTTGGGTACTGACGTAGTAGAGGTTGAAGTGTTTGAATTCAATTGGTTTTTGTATTGGGTTTTCATTTGAGTCGTAGTATATTGAGGATGTTTGGAAGTCAGCAGATCCACTAACAGATAGAAGATTCGGAGAGAGAACTGTAAGAGGATATGCTCTTCCAATATGCTATATACTACCAAATATGCTTGCTCCCAAACATACTCATTATTATTTCATTGTTGTTTTAATCATTATTAATATCATCCAGGCTTATCGGTGTCAGCACAATTACTTCATAACAACTTATTTAGCAAATGCTGAATATACATTGTTGAGCATACTAATCATATCCACATGGAATCTAGTCCAATTTCTACCCTCGAAATTTTCTCCACCTCCTAAAAAGTAATAAATGTGCTTATTTCATTGAATGTCCTTGTGGTCATGAGTCATGACTCATGAGTATGTGGAAAAATTATTTTATATTTAAATATTTGTGTTGCATGTGTTGGAACCTGTTTCCAATAATTCCGTAGATTTTTTTAAAAAAATTAAAAATAAAAATGGATCATTGCTATCTCCAAATATATATTGGGTTGAGATATTTCGTTTAATGGTGAAACTTTACCTCTAGTCGAGTATTGGGTTAGAGCTGGCAACATGTAATGCAATACTCGAATTAGTTAAAAATTAAAAATTTTCTAAGTTATACAAAATATACTCCTATATAGTAGAACTGTATCCAAATCTATTGCGCTTAGTTATATTTTGTTATATTTTTACGTAATTCTATTTTTCACGATTTTGTAAAAGTTATACTATCTTTTTTCACAATTTTATGCAGCTTTTTTGCATACACAATGCTCAAACTCGATACCTTATTTGAGGGATTAAAGCTCCAATCAAACTCAATACACAATGAGCAATTTACCGATACAAGTCAATTTTGATATTTAAAGTTCATTGAATATTTTTGTTTATTTATAGATTTGATAATGTGTTTTCATTGATTAAAGATTTTAATTCTTAGCGTATCATTTTAAAAAATAAATGGGTTGAACAAATTTAAAGTTTATAATCATAACTAGACGACAATAATTAAATAATTTTGATAGTATCTATCTATATAATAAATCATGAATACTTTTTGGCATGTGCAGACTCTATTGCTCTTATTCAATATAACTGATTCTTTTTAATCTTTATGGTTTTATCAGTAATTATACCACCATTTTATAATCAATGGCTACAATTAATCCACGTAATCGCTGATTAATCGCTGACTAATTCCAACCCACCATCCACGTCATCAATATCTATATATAGAAAATAAATCTATCTATAATAAAATTTTGAGAAAATCTTCTTATATATCTTAAAAGATATAAATTTTTATGACACTTAAAAAGATATAAATCTATATAATAAATATTGAATACTTTTTGGCCTGTGCAGACTCTATTGTCCTTATTCAATATAACTGATTCTTTTTAATCTTTAGGATTTTATCAGTAATTATACCACCCTTTTATAATGAATGGCTACGATTAATCCACGTCATCGCTGACTAATTTCAACTCATCATCCACGTCATCAATATCCATATATAGAAAATAAATATTTCTATTAATATAATAAAATCTTGAGAAAATCTTCTTATATATCTTAAAAGATATAAATTTTTATGACACTTAAAAGATATAAATTGATTAAAACTATATAATACTTCAAATTATTTATTTGTGTATATTTAAAGAAATATTATTCTAATATTATCAAATAAATTTAATTTTGGTTATATCAACATAATAAGGAATATAATAACCATATTTAAATAAAAAATACATCATTAAAAATATATATTGAAACTTGATCATTAAAATCTTAATCAATTATAAAAAATTTAATGAAATTTTAGTCATGAGTTTTGTATATTGGGTCTAATTTTGAAACTTGATCTCATAAATATAGTTTTGATAAATAAAATAATGCTCCCTTTGTTTTTTTTGTTTGCTACGGATCCATCCATCACGCAATCCAATGCACAGTTTAAATCGTTAATAACTCTAATTCGGTACAAGTAAAAATTCTATAAGTTTGATATTTAAAAACTACCAGACGAGACGAATCTAACAAGATCTCACTTGGCTATATTTTAACTTGTATAACTATTATAAAACTTCAAGTGAAGGTAATTGTGTGAATAGTGATAAAAATCCCCAATGTAGCTATCTTTGAAAAACGGAGGGAGTATAAAGGAAACTAAGTATTACTGTATTAAAAAAGATATAGTGTTAGTATTTTAATATATTAAATTATCTATATCTACCTATATATAAATCTTAAATATTTTTTAGTTTGTACAGACTATATTAGCTTTTTTAACGTCAATTCATCATTTCTAAGGTGTAATCAGTTAATTGATTCTAAAAATACTGATTAATATAAAATTACTCATCACCTAAAAAATTTCATACCATTCTAAACAAATTCTACATCGTTTTTTTAAAGGAAAAAAATAAAGAAAATGAAAAAACAAAAAAATATTATAGTTCAATTATTAACATAATATCCTTAATTGTTAACTATTTCGATATAACATAAAATGTATATGAAAGTCTAAGTAAATTGTTATACAAATTTTTTTATAAATAATTTGTACTCCAAAAGGATATAAAAAATATTTTAGTATAAATAATATGTAAAGATTTGTGGTAATCATACATAGTTTTTGTGGTAATTCAAATTTTGAATTGTTAAAGGTTATTTTTTTCCAATTGCTCTTACTATTTTAGATATGAAAGCAAAACTATATATATTAGTTTTTCAATGATAAAAAAAATATTTTATATTATGTCCACCTATTTGGAGTTTGAATTTCTTTTTTTTATCATCCTATTATCTCCTTTATTTCCTTACATTTTTGTTACATACATTTCCACCACCATTCAAACATAAGTCTTCAAACCTTATGTAATCCCAAAAATTAAAATTATATTATAATTTTATAATCTTCATTTAAGTTCAATACCCGTGCGCAGCGGGTGAAAAAATCTAGTATATTGTAAAGCACCAAAATTTTTAAAATATAGTGAATTCACTTTTTGATAGATAAACTATATGGTGAATTCACTTTATCCTACCTGATATTACGCCCTTACGTGGTCTTGGGATCCTAAAAGTTAGCATTTGGTAATGTTATACCCGGAGAATGATTTGAATGTGGTTAAATAAGTTACTCATATCAACAATGTACCTTTATTTTTTGTGAGCCATACTATAAGTACTCCAAAGTTAAGCGTGCTTGCCTTAGAGCAATTTAAGATGAGTGACCTCTTGGAAAGTTTCATAAAATGTGCCTAAGTAAGACCAAAACGCACTGGAAATAGCTAATGTTGATTTGTAGGGTCAGTATCTATTCCTTAAACGAAAATTGAGGTGTTACAATAAGTACTAGTATACCCGCCCGCGCAATGCGCGGTAAGTAAAATTTATGTATATATTTTTTTAAAATAACATAAGATTTTAAAAATTCAAATATTGTACGTATTACATAAAATTTGGTTCATGCGGGATTGGAGACTTAATCAAGTGGTAACTCTCCCAACTCCCAACCTATGGGTTGGGGGTTCGAATCCCCATCCGGCCCCTTATCCATTCCCTTTGTTCCCTTTGTAATTGTGTGGCATGAGCTCCCACCACTCTTTCCAGGCCTTAAATGGCTTCTTTAAAAATATTTGGTTCATGCTAATTTTCTGACCACATTATTGAGAAAAATGTGACAAAGTGGTTTAGCAACTTTGTCAATTAAGTTATTTTCCTAATATTGTTGTTTTATTGATTTAGTGGGTGTTTGTTTGTGCGTTTTGGGGTGGATTATCTGATTATTGCGTTTGCAAAACGTAAATAATTAGTTAATTCTGTTTGTGTACTAACTTCCAATAATCTATTATTTGCATTTTGTGGGAATGAAGCGCTATTTTCTTGCAGCTTCATTTTGGTGCTGCAAGAAAATTGCGTTTAGCCAAAATAGATTTTAGCATATTGTTGTCTTTTGAGGTAATGAAAATGCAAATCCAAACACTTTTTAATGATTATCTGATTATTGTAATTTGAAACAACATAAGCTCATCCAAACACTTAATTTTCTACAGCACGTTTTGTTACAGCAATTATTTGATTATCCGTTTTCTAAACGTTGCAACACTTTTTAAAACGCACATCCAAACATCCTTTTAACCCATAATCAATTTGATTTTACATTATTTAATTTATATTAATACATTTTTGCCTAATACGAATTATGTAATATATTTGATTTTACATTTTTAAATTTATAATTTCCAAGATATAATTTTAACTCCATTTTATATTTTATATGTTAATTTATTATTATATATTACACTAATAATGCTACTGGACTACTTGACCAATGGCCTGCCTCCCGCACCTGGCGAGACGTCTTTGACGGATGTCAGTTCATCATGTACTTTGCAAGGGTAAAATGGTTGCGGATTGTCTAGCAAAATGTGGTGCATCTTTAGAAGAATTCTACACTACTTGGACATTCCCCCATGCTTCACACACAGGGTGTTAGCGGCGGATTCTTCCGGCGTATGGTTCCTAAGAGCCTAAGTGTTAGCTCATTTTTTCCTTTCTGCTTTTTGGACACCTCTTTTTTGTTGTTGTTTTTTCCCTTTATTTTCTTTTCAATTTGTTATTTGGCGTCAGCTTCCCAAAAAATAATGTTAATAATCTTAGAACATTATTCACATAAATATGGGTGACTAATGCAAATCTAATCAAGAATATATAATTATCATATTATACTATATTATACTTCCTTGTTTCTTTTTAAGTGTTACACTTTTCTTTTTTGGGTGTTTCATAATAAATGTTACATTACCATATATAGAATGCTTTTAAAGGTATAAAACTTCTACTAAAGCACTTTTGTTCCTTGCATTGAATCTCGTGTCATTTCCTTATGTTACACTTATTTTGAAATGAAGGAAGTATTATATTATATGTAGGGATGATAACGGTACGGATATGATCGGATAGTATTGGATACGAATATATATTGTCCCACATTCTTTTTCTCGGATTCGGATTGAATATAGATATGCCGGATACAAATACATGTCTGATACAAATTCAATTGAATACAGATTATCGGATAATTTTTAATCTTTTTTGAAATTTTGATATAAAAAAATTATCGAATAATTTTATATTTTGTTATAATTATTGATAATTTTTAATTAATAAATAGTAATATGTTAATATGTTCGGATATCCATATTTAAAATCTGGATAATATCCTATCAATTTTCGGATACGTTCAGATATTTTTGGATACGAATACGACTGCATATATTAAATTACAGATTAAAATTAGGATGCGAATATTGAAATATCTGGCTGTAGTCGGATATAGATTTAGATTCGAATATAATCGGATACGGCATCGGATCGGTCTGATATTTACCGTAGCCCTTTCGCTAATAATAAGTATATATATTATACAAATATGTAGTACTATATTTATTCAATTAGACGAAGTTAAAAGATGTTGTATATGATAGTAAATCTTTTTAATTTATGTAGTGTTATTATATTATACCTTTTATATTAATTAATAATTTCTTTAAAAATATAGGATCGATATCTACCTTATATATATCAACCATTCAAAATTAGATTGAGATCTTCTAAAATAATAACAATCACTATGCTAAATAAAAAGTTGAGAAAAAATAAACAACTAATTTAAATCATTCCCTATCCAATTTATTAGATTATTCCCAATTTTTCCGAATTTAATTAAATAATGATTGTTTTCTACTTTATAGTGAACTTAAATAAATAAAAAAAATATGTAAAAAATAAAAAATATATCCAAAAGGAAAGATGTCAAAAAGGGAATAATCTATTAACAAAAGGGAAAAAATACATAAATAAAAAAAAGTGGAAACATCTCAAATTTATTCTCTTCAGTTTTTTTTTTTCAAATTTCGAATAAAGACAAAAAAATAAAAAATAACAAAATCAACATAAAATATATTCATGATATATAAAAATTTTTAGTAATATACAAAGGAGGATCATAAAAATAATTTGTAGAGTATGACTTCATTGCATTCTTGAATTACAACATGTAATCCTGTAAAAGTCATTGGAAAACCATTAGAAACATATATTTAACAGTACGTAAGAAAAAACAAAAAAAAACCACTAATATTCACGTTCGAGTAAAAAAAATCTTACATGAATAGCAAGACGAAGAATATATTGCAATCTGAGAAAAATTAACCTGCAACAAAAGAAATATTAGGAAAACATTGGCGTGGGAAACATGTAATACATGAGAAGAAGAAACAAAAGACATTGTTTAAATATAATATCAATGTTGAGAAGACATAAACAAAGAATGAAGAAATAAAATGTGAGGTGATGAGAATTTCAGGTCAACCATAATATTAGATAAATGAATGGAATATTTATAGAGAAATAGGAGGAGGTTTGGTGGAGATATATATGCAAATATTGGAGGAATGAAATCAGATTTGTCGTGATCTTCTAAAAATATATAATAGTATAAATTAGTTAAAGATATTATAATATTTTATTAAGAATTTGTTAGGATATTATAGATATAAATATAATATTGAGGTTGTTGAAAATGAGAGAGGAAAGTTGGATGGAGTATTGAAAAAAGGAGATTGAGAAGTGAGAGGAAATTGGACTATATTGTATATATATATATATATAGATTGATAATAAATAATAGATATATTAAAGAATTTATAGATATGAATATATACTATAATATATATTATATATGTGGTCCGTATCCAAATGAATTTTATGTTTTCAAATCTTAGATATTATTTGTACATATATTAATGAATATTGATAAAATAAAATTATATTAAACGTATATTAATTAATATTTGATATTAATAAATATTTATGGATATTTCAATATAGAATATTAAAATTTTAGGATTAAACATTGTTGGATGAATTAAATATAATTGTTGAAAAAGGGGGATGGGGAAGTGGGGGGAAACTTGACTATATTGTTTATACATATATAGAATTTGTTAGGATATTATAGATATAAATATAATATTGAGGTTGATGAAAATGGGAGAGAAAAGTTGGATGGAGTATTGAAAAAAGGAGATGGAGAAGTGGGAGGAAATTGGACTATATTGTTTATATATATATAGATTGATAATAAATAATAGATATATTAAAGAATTTATAGATATGAATTTATACTATAATATATATTATATCCGTATCCAAATGAATTTTATGTTTTCAAATCTTAGATATTATTTGTACATATATTAATGAATATTGATAAAATAAAATTATATTAAACGTATATTAATTAATATTTGATATTAATAAATATTTATGGATATTTCAATATAGAATATTAAAATTTTAGGATTAAACATTGTTGGATGAATTAAATATGATTGTTGAAAAAAGGGGATGGGGAAGTGGTGGGAAACTTGACTATATTGTTTTTATATATATAGATAGATATAGATTGATAATAAATAATAGATATATTAAAGAATTTATAGATATGAATTTATACTATAATATATATTGTAACGCCCCGAAAATTCAAATATAATTTTCGCAAGCATTACCCCTGTACTAACTATCCTAAACTAGTGGCCAGCTAATTTAAAACAGCTAGTACAAGACTGAGTAAACCTAAAGTGATCATCTGATTAATCCAGTTTAATGCGGAAACTAAAACAAATAAAACACATAAGCACATAGGAGGTTCCACCATAATAATCAAATAAACATTCCAGCAGCTCATCCAGACTGCAAGCCTCTCAAACAGCATACCAACCTAGTCTCATAGTATCACATAACCACGTAAAGATAGACATAAAAGTCTTATCTATGTGATCTCTCAATACCCTCAAACCCAGTCATGCTCCAGTACCTCCAGCAGGATCTATAAAACAGACAAAGCAAAGGGGTCAGCACAAGTACTGAGCAAGGGCATGCGTGCAGGGGTTTATAGGGGGATATAATATAATAATAAACAGATAACAAAAGAAGCAGATAAAACATCACACCGTCCCATACCGGTGCTTCAACCACAAACATACAATTTATGCAAACATCACACCGTCCCATACCGGTGCTTCAACCACAGGCATACAATTTATGCACGTGATGCATGGCCTAACATACACCTATCTACCCTATATGCAAATGCAAATGAATATGCCTAGCCGGCAACCTAAACCCGGGCGGTATGAACCCACGGGTGAGGATATCATCAACTCCAACCCGTTACAGGGTAACATACACCATCCCCGCAGGGACCGCAGGCATCACAGCCCAATCACAGGCATAACAGCCTAATAATCACCCCGCAGGGCCATCGGGACTCAACAACACCGGTAAAGGCTGCCCGATCAGACATTTCCAATATGTCCATCCATCCATAATGCAATACCATGCATTATAATAACCAGCCCAAAAGGGCCAACATGAATAAAAACCAATAATCCAGCCCGCAGGGTCATCGGGACTCAACAACACCGGTAAAGGCTGCCCGATCAGACATTTCCAATATGTCCATCCATTCATAATGCAATATCATGCATTATAATAACCACCCCAAAAGGGTAACAGACATAACAGTCAATAATACACCCCGCAGGGCCATCCAGACTCAACAACACCTGTGAAGATTGCCCGATCAATCATAAACGTCATAATAACCCATCGGGTTAATAACCATCAATTTCAATGCAATAACATGCATATGAAAATAACATGATAATCAAGAATTACCTTCGCAAGGTTCGCCTGTTCCACAATACCATATAAACATCTCGCGTACCTTTCAAAGCTAAGACAGCATCCCGACACAACATAATGAGTGTCATTTCACCACATGAGTATGAACCTCATGTCCCAACAGGTTGTAACATTATATTCACGACCTCCATGAGTTATATACATATTCCCAAATTTCAGAACACCGCAAGGAAATCATAATTCATTCATTAGAGCGAGGAGTTCGACAAGAACACACGAATAGACATTCATCACCATCTAATAAGCGATATGATAACCCGATAAGCATATCATCATCTAAATTATCATACCATAAGCTTAAACCCTCATAAATATTGTGAATAATAAACCTGCGAATCAAACGGAAGAAAAATCGAGCAAAAACTCCAATATCATCCAAAAATCACCCCAACACACACAATAATGCAAGCATAACCCTTGCCTTAAATGAGTGATGATCCACAAGCTTCAATAACAGCTCCCAAGCCTTCCAATCACCAACAGTAAGCTACAATGCAAGAATAAATCTCAAAATCCAACAATTTCTCATTTGGACCAAAAATCATGTCCAACGTCGCAGATTACGCCAAATCAGTTTAAAAATTCATACGACAGGCAAAGGATGTGAAATTTAGACTGTAGGTTGCCAAGACATAGAGGAACAACTTTCATGTTTTGTACTTTTTAAAATAAGGCCTAGAAACTGTTCAAAATACAAGTTCTTTATAGAACATGCATTCTGCCGGAAATTCAACAATAGACTTAAACGTTTCAACAGGTGTTAGAAATACTAAAACTCGTCCAAAAATTCTGAAATTTTAACACAAAGTAGATAACACATATATAAGTATTTTTCATGAAGAAGTAATGTGGGTTTGAGGACTCTAAATCATTCAAAAACTCAGATTTCAGAAAATAACATCTCTTAACTTTCAGTAAAAATGGATTTTGACCTTCCGATAAACCAGATCCCATATCTTTTTCATACGACAATTAAAAATCACGAAATTTGACAGAGAGATACTTCACACAATTATGAACATCTTTCATGAAGAAATGGTTGAGGGAAAACAACTATAAAGTGGTCAAAAATGCTCTACAAGTTCAGACTATGGTGCTGTCAGATTTCCAGCAAAAGTCTTAAGTAAACCAGATTCAATTTGGGATAGCAAATGGAGTCTAAAATTCGTGAAATTTGGAGGACAAAAACTTTATGATGTTAAGAACATTTTTCATGAAGAAAGGTTTTCGGAATAAGGTCTAGAAAAGGTTTGAAAATACAGATGCAAAAGGTTGCGCAACAATAGATCAAAGTTGACAGATTTAACAATTGATTGTTCTAAGTTTATAACTTCTAAATTTTTCAACCAAACACATCAAAACTTGAAATGGACAGAGATTCAACTTACATAAGCCTCCTCAATCAAGATCCAAACTCCAATTGAAGATTTACACCTTCATTTCAAGCCGGTCTACAAGAAGTTCATCACACAACACCCATTTTCGTCACCTCCAAAATACCCATTAAAAATCACTTCTATTTTCATAAAAACAAGGAATATATGGGGCAAAACACTTACCTCAAGTTATAGTATGAATCCCCCACTTGATTTCGCACTAAAATCCTCAATTTCTCAAGAATTTCAAGATCCCCAATTTGCCTCTTGCATAGTGACGGGAATGGAGAAGAAATTGACAATGAAATGGGTTTCCTACCCCAAAATCTGATTTGTAGCCTCAAATAATTGCCTCGGGCCGGGCCAAGGGTTGCGGGTCGGGCCTAAAGGTAAGTAATTGGGCTGGGCTATCAAGTATTGGACCAAATACACCTTAATTCTTCAACTTGAGCACTTGAGCTCTTATTAATTTGTGGGTCTGCTACCCACTTATTCTCATCCACTTCAATATAATAACTCTTCTACAAAATAATATATATTATTTATCTCTATTAATTAAACACAATTAATTAAATTAATTATGCGTTAATTAATCGGGATGTTACAATCTCTCCCCCTTAGGATCATTTCGTCCCCGAAATGCATAATAAATCATATGATCATCAATGAACAATCAAGGGTAGAATGTTACTTCATTATGAAGAAGTAAAAATCAAAGTCTGGCTACTTCAGTTTCATATGCTCCCCAGTTTCTCCAAATAACATCTTCAGCTCCGTGTCTAGACCACAACACCTTAACCATCAACATGGTTTTATCCCTCGGAACCTCATCATTTGTATCAATCACCCCATCTGGAACTCTTCGAACTTAAGACTAGCATCCAATTCAACTTTATCAAGCTGAATGATCTTATCTGGATCAGACATAAACTTCCTAAGTTGGGAAGTATGGTATGGAATACATTATGGGTTTGACCCACTTCAGATGGCAAAACAACCTATAAACCACTTTACCAACTTTCTCCACAATCTCATATGGTCCAATGTATCTCGGGCTCAACTTGCCCTTCTTACCGAACCAGCATATCCCTCACATAGGCGATACCCGTAGTATTACCCTATCACCAACCTCAAACTCCACCTCTCGACGGGCTAAATCAACATAGCTCTTCTGTCTGTCCTGAACCTCTTATATTCGATCCCTGATGATCTTCACCAACTCGATTGTCTGCTCAATCATCTCAGGACCCACATTCACCTTATCTGTTGGATCATTCCAACATAATGGACTCCTACACTTTCTCCCATAAAATGCCTCGGAGGGAGCCACTAAATTTCCAAAACATGAACTACCGCTGTCGTCTCCAAATCATGTGTTGGGTAGTTCTGCTGATCACCTTCTCGTTCTGGGCCAACACACCACCCAAACCTCTAGGTGATGCATTTGTGTAAACTTCATACTTACCTGACTCATCAGGTAATATGAATACAGGTGCCTCTGTTATTACATTCTTCCAAAGTTCAAACGCCTGCTCACAATCATCATCCCACTGGAATTTAACATCGTTACACAACAATCTCATCCGAGGTCTAGCAATGCTAGAAAATCCCTCAATAAACCTGCTATAGTAACCAACAAGATCCAAGAAACTTCGGATCTTCCCCACATTTTCGGGACTTGCCATTTAAATACAGCTTTTACCTTAGCAGGATCAACATACATACCATTACCGGAAACAATGTGCCCCGGAAAAGACACACTCTCCAACCAAAATTCACATTTGGAGAGTTTAGCATACAGCTTATGCTCTCACAATGTATTCAAAACTGTTCTCAAGTGACCCGCGTGTGCCTCACGCGTCGGCGAATAAACCATAATATCATCTATGAACACAACCACGCACACGGCCAGCATGGGATGTAATACCCTATACATGAGATCCATGAAGATCGCTAGTGCGTTAGTCAAACCAAAAGACATGACCGGGAATTCAAATGTCCTCAACGAGTCCTGAAACTGTCTTAGGCCTATCCGCCTCTGCCACCCTTATCTGATGGTAGCCCAATCTCAAATCAATCTTACTAAAAAAATACTGGCCCCTCTCAACTAATCAAATAGATCCCCAATCCGAGGTAAATGATACTTGTTTTTCCCGTGATTCAATTCAATTCTCTGTAATCGATGCACATCTTCATCGACCCATCATTCTTCTAAACAAACAAAACAGGAGCTCCTTAAGGCGAACTACTCGGCTAAATATACATGGTAAGCTCATTCAATAGATCCTTCAACTCCTTCAGTTCACAGGAGTCATATGGTAAGGAGCCTTAGAAATATGAGCTGCATCAGGCATCAGCTCAATAGTAAAATCAATCTCCCAAGCAGATGGGAGACCATGAATTTCGTCGGGAAATACATCCCCGAACTCAGAGACAACAGGGACACTCGAAGCAGCAGGAACCTCTGCTCGAAGATCCCTCATGTGCCACAGGGAAAGAGAACAACCCCTGCGCATCAAATCACACAACGCAGCAACAAAAATCACACCAATAACAGGTGGAATCAACGGATGTCGATAAGAAACACAGTTACCCAAAGAATCCAAGAAGGATATTCGTGGAACACCACAATCAATCACAGCACGATGGCAAACAGCCAATCCATGCCCAGTAGCACGTCAAAACCAGCCGGGCTAAAGACCACCAGGTCAGCCCTGAATTCGCGACTCTCGATGCTCAACACAGCATCTTGCATCAAATGATCACTTCGAATATTATCACCCGAAGGTAAAGAAACAAGCATCTGGTAGGGCGCCAACGGTCCTACTCCATGCTCACGAATGAAATTCAGATTCTTAAAAGAACGAGACTCTAGAGTCAAACACAGTAACCATAATACAAATTGCAACATTAATAATTCGCATAACAGGGAAACAAGCTTGCCTCTCAACCAGAGAGTCAAAGAGAAACACTCACGGTACAAGAATTTAAAACACTTACTAAAACGTTATCCGATCAACATAACGTTTCCATCACATACAGACAACATACTTGGCAAGTCCTCATAGGTCGACCTTGCCCTATATGCTATGACAGTCCCATATCGTATGAATCTCGTCGTGCAGAACAGCCACCCGGCCTCGTATACGATGCAAACACCCAACGATTCGAATAACAATCACACGTTCTATCGATTGACCCCATAGTCAATCATGTGTCTTGTCACACAATTATTCTGTCTGAATAACCCAACTATACTCTCACTGACATAGATTACAATGGGTTTCCATCGTATTTCATAAACCAAATGATATGCTACTGTTAATCTCACCCAAGTTTGTTATCCCACTAGGGAGACTTGCAAGTTGCATCTCACTCTCTGGGGTACTTCAAACCCCTATGGATATCACCCACAATATTGCTTTCTATTAGAACACCATTCAAATAGCTCGACTCCCAAGAGCCAACCTTTCGTTTCAGACGTGGGTTGATCTTAATCACAACATTAACAAACAATGTTAGCAGAAATCACCAATCATATACGAAGCAGTATATATAAACGACAAAATTAAATAACCGATCAAAAGTCATTCATAGTCCTCAATGACTGTGAGATAACAAGGATCCTGACTGGAGTACCATGGTTTCCTTACAGTTCCCCAACTGTGAATTAACCTGGTGTCCGTAGAAATAATCAGATATAGTAAAAATGCAATTCTATGCTATATGTACCCCACACACAGCTCACCACCTATGTCTACACAAGTTTTAATAAGATAAAAGAGCACACAGGCTCTGATACCACTCTGTAACGCCCCGAAAATTCAAATATAATTTTCGCAAGCATTACCCCTGTACTAACTATCCTAAACTAGTGGCCAGCTAATTTAAAACAGCTAGTACAAGACTGAGTAAACCTAAAGTGATCATCTGATTAATCCAGTTTAATGCGGAAACTAAAACAAATAAAACACATAAGCACATAGGAGGTTCCACCATAATAATCAAATAAACATTCCAGCAGCTCATCCAGACTGCAAGCCTCTCAAACAGCATACCAACCTAGTCTCATAGTATCACATAACCACGTAAAGATAGACATAAAAGTCTTATCTATGTGATCTCTCAATACCCTCAAACCCAGTCATGCTCCAGTACCTCCAGCAGGATCTATAAAACAGACAAAGCAAAGGGGTCAGCACAAGTACTGAGCAAGGGCATGCGTGCAGGGGTTTATAGGGGGATATAATATAATAATAAACAGATAACAAAAGAAGCAGATAAAACATCACACCGTCCCATACCGGTGCTTCAACCACAAACATACAATTTATGCAAACATCACACCGTCCCATACCGGTGCTTCAACCACAGGCATACAATTTATGCACGTGATGCATGGCCTAACATACACCTATCTACCCTATATGCAAATGCAAATGAATATGCCTAGCCGGCAACCTAAACCCGGGCGGTATGAACCCACGGGTGAGGATATCATCAACTCCAACCCGTTACAGGGTAACATACACCATCCCCGCAGGGACCGCAGGCATCACAGCCCAATCACAGGCATAACAGCCTAATAATCACCCCGCAGGGCCATCGGGACTCAACAACACCGGTAAAGGCTGCCCGATCAGACATTTCCAATATGTCCATCCATCCATAATGCAATACCATGCATTATAATAACCAGCCCAAAAGGGCCAACATGAATAAAAACCAATAATCCACCCCGCAGGGTCATCGGGACTCAACAACACCGGTAAAGGCTGCCCGATCAGACATTTCCAATATGTCCATCCATTCATAATGCAATATCATGCATTATAATAACCACCCCAAAAGGGTAACAGACATAACAGTCAATAATACACCCCGCAGGGCCATCCAGACTCAACAACACCTGTGAAGATTGCCCGATCAATCATAAACGTCATAATAACCCATCGGGTTAATAACCATCAATTTCAATGCAATAACATGCATATGAAAATAACATGATAATCAAGAATTACCTTCGCAAGGTTCGCCTGTTCCACAATACCATATAAACATCTCGCGTACCTTTCAAAGCTAAGACATCATCCCGACACAACATAATGAGTGTCATTTCACCACATGAGTATGAACCTCATGTCCCAACAGGTTGTAACATTATATTCACGACCTCCATGAGTTATATACATATTCCCAAATTTCAGAACACCGCAAGGAAATCATAATTCATTCATTAGAGCGAGGAGTTCGACAAGAACACACGAATAGACATTCATCACCATCTAATAAGCGATATGATAACCCGATAAGCATATCATCATCTAAATTATCATACCATAAGCTTAAACCCTCATAAATATTGTGAATAATAAACCTGCGAATCAAACGGAAGAAAAATCGAGCAAAAACTCCAATATCATCCAAAAATCACCCCAACACACACAATAATGCAAGCATAACCCTTGCCTTAAATGAGTGATGATCCACAAGCTTCAATAACAGCTCCCAAGCCTTCCAATCACCAACAGTAAGCTACAATGCAAGAATAAATCTCAAAATCCAACAATTTCTCATTTGGACCAAAAATCATGTCCAACGTCGCAGATTACGCCAAATCAGTTTAAAAATTCATACGACAGGCAAAGGATGTGAAATTTAGACTGTAGGTTGCCAAGACATAGAGGAACAACTTTCATGTTTTGTACTTTTTAAAATAAGGCCTAGAAACTGTTCAAAATACAAGTTCTTTATAGAACATGCATTCTGCCGGAAATTCAACAATAGACTTAAACGTTTCAACAGGTGTTAGAAATACTAAAACTCGTCCAAAAATTCTGAAATTTTAACACAAAGTAGATAACACATATATAAGTATTTTTCATGAAGAAGTAATGTGGGTTTGAGGACTCTAAATCATTCAAAAACTCAGATTTCAGAAAATAACATCTCTTAACTTTCAGTAAAAATGGATTTTGACCTTCCGATAAACCAGATCCCATATCTTTTTCATACGACAATTAAAAATCACGAAATTTGACAGAGAGATACTTCACACAATTATGAACATCTTTCATGAAGAAATGGTTGAGGGAAAACAACTATAAAGTGGTCAAAAATGCTCTACAAGTTCAGACTATGGTGCTGTCAGATTTCCAGCAAAAGTCTTAAGTAAACCAGATTCAATTTGGGATAGCAAATGGAGTCTAAAATTCGTGAAATTTGGAGGACAAAAACTTTATGATGTTAAGAACATTTTTCATGAAGAAAGGTTTTCGGAATAAGGTCTAGAAAAGGTTTGAAAATACAGATGCAAAAGGTTGCGCAACAATAGATCAAAGTTGACAGATTTAACAATTGATTGTTCTAAGTTTATAACTTCTAAATTTTTCAACCAAACACATCAAAACTTGAAATGGACAGAGATTCAACTTACATAAGCCTCCTCAATCAAGATCCAAACTCCAATTGAAGATTTACACCTTCATTTCAAGCCGGTCTACAAGAAGTTCATCACACAACACCCATTTTCGTCACCTCCAAAATACCCATTAAAAATCACTTCTATTTTCATAAAAACAAGGAATATATGGGGCAAAACACTTACCTCAAGTTATAGTATGAATCCCCCACTTGATTTCGCACTAAAATCCTCAATTTCTCAAGAATTTCAAGATCCCCAATTTGCCTCTTGCATAGTGACGGGAATGGAGAAGAAATTGACAATGAAATGGGTTTCCTACCCCAAAATCTGATTTGTAGCCTCAAATAATTGCCTCGGGCCGGGCCAAGGGTTGCGGGTCGGGCCTAAAGGTAAGTAATTGGGCTGGGCTATCAAGTATTGGACCAAATACACCTTAATTCTTCAACTTGAGCACTTGAGCTCTTATTAATTTGTGGGTCTGCTACCCACTTATTCTCATCCACTTCAATATAATAACTCTTCTACAAAATAATATATATTATTTATCTCTATTAATTAAACACAATTAATTAAATTAATTATGCGTTAATTAATCGGGATGTTACATATATTATATCTGTATCCAAATGAATTTTATGTTTTCAAATCTTAGATATTATTTGTACATATATTAATGAATATTGATAAAATAAAATTATATTAAACGTATATTAATTAATATTTGATATTAATAAATATTTATGGATATTTCAATATAGAATATTAAAATTTTAGGATTAAACATTGTTGGATGAATTAAATATGATTGTTGAAAAAAGGGGATGAGGAAGTGGGGGGAAACTTGACTATATTGTTTTTATGTATATATATAGATATATAGATATATAGATATAGATATAGATATAGATATAGATGTGTTGGGCCATGGGTAGGGTTAATGGGTTTTGGGCATATATTAAAAACAATAATTGGGCTTTGAATATTTGGCTAAAGCTAATCAATTGGATTATGAGATTTGAGTCGTTATTATAGGTAAAGGCTTAGTTTGGTAAAACTTCAGAGTTTAGAGTTTAGAGTTCTGAGTTTTGAATTTAGGGTTTAGAGTTCAGAGATTAGAGATTGAGATTTTATTTTTCTAATTTAAGTATTTGGTGTTTACTTTTAGAGTTTAGCGGTTGGAAAATAAAATTACATAAATAACCTTTATTAAATATATTAATACTTTGTTAGAATATGTTATGAATCATTATTAAACTAAAATAATTTCTGAAAGTAATAATTATATTTTATTATAAAAAAATAAAAATAATTAAATGTGTCATCTACTTCATGATACGTCAAAAAAGTCCAACCGCAACAACACAATTATTAGGCAACCGAAAATACATAGATTCACTAAACTATCAAAACAATATAATGAACAGCACAATAATCCAACCACAAATACAAACGATCTATTCAATAGCATATTCAGTCAGTGAAAATAGCTATACATGTAAAGTAGTGTATTTTGCTCCATTTTTAAGATGGTGTAAACATTGTATGCATAAACGAAAGCTTACCACAACTCAGAAGAATGGCTAAGTACACAATAAAATGCAGCTTAGAGGCACGATAGAAAGTAAAATATTCCGTTGCTTCGCATTTTGAATCAATATATAACATTCAAAAACTGCAGCAGTACGAAAACGTGGCAATATCAACATTAGTGTGGCTCTAAGTCACAATTTAAAACACATTACTTGGTACTGACGTCTGTACTGCTATAGTATCCTGTCTTTAGTTTGAACGTACAATTCTACATTTTCAAATACTCAATACAACAATGAAGTAACAATTCTCCCTGTGCCTGGTAGATAGGGCGTGCACAAGGCAGCAAGTTAATCTCGAAATAGGTCATAACTGATTATGACTTTGCAATGCCTTCATGCTAGTAAGCAATCTGGTCATGGTTATGCTCTAGTTTGTAGGCTAATAATTCAGAATGTGAAAAAATTTGCTTAAAAACGAATGCACCAGATAGTTGACAAGATAATATCTTACAACCATGAACCATGGGAACAGTATAAATCACAGAATGCTAGAAATCCAACTCTTATTTAATTCCAAAGATGCAAATACATCATCACAGTGCCATTGGTCAGTCCTCTAAGCATGCCTTCCAATTGAGGTTCCATGTAACCACCATTGAATCCAGAACCATATTCATTATCCACCTTTATATCTTTCGTCTTATCAAAACAATATACAGGGGCTTGTCAATGTGGATCTTCCAGTACAACTCCCACTTCAAACACTTCAAAGGTCATGACATGGATTGATCTTCCTGTAGTAGTAGGGGCAAATACAATAAACAAATGAACCAGTTATTTGACTTTAATGTATCAACATGGCCTACCCAAAGCCAATAAATGTTCATGCATATAAAAACAATAATCTGTAGTCCACACAATGAAGTTCATGCTCATAAAATGTGAGCCACCCAATGATGATTATCACAAACTTTTGTACTGTTATTTAATATAGATGATGAAAAACACTTAAATTGATCATGCTCCAACGTCAAACTTCAAAATGATCCAACATCACAACTGTGTGAAAATGTGCTCTACTTTATCAGTAGAATTGAAATGCAAAGCCACAAAATTTGAAGAGAACTTGAGATATGTCACTGTAACCAATCAAAGCAAAAAGTTCACCGAAACTATTGGATACGAGGATCTTTTAATGTGCTTGGACACGATCAAGTTTGGATTCTTGGTTCATCTATCCTTTAAATTCCAGATGTTTGTAAGAAGATAAGTGTCAAGTGCAATTGCAAATCATTCAAAATCATATGTAAACTTTGATCAAACATTAACAATATACTGTAATTAATAGCCAACTCAAAAAATTTGACCAAAAAACAAAAAATAAGAAGAAAAAGCAAAAAAAACAGAACATAAAACAGAGGCAAAGACGATCCATCTAAACCATTCACCGAACCATCAAATATTTCAAAGACTAATAATATCAACTCAAAATCCTGATCAACGCATACAAGGACCATATAAGTCAGATACAAACCACAGCATACTGAACATTTCTAAACCTGAAGTACGACAACAACTTAAATGTATCATTCGTTAAGGAAAAAGTACTAAGCAGGCCAAAGGAAAACGAGAACCTGTAGAGGTGGAATTCGACGAAGGTTCCGATTTAATCAGCAGATAGTGCACTCCAGTTAGCCCAGGGGTTGCGGACGGAAACTCACGGCAGACTAGGCGGACGAATCACCGGCAGCAGAGCGAGCGCAGAAAGCAACCGCTTTCTGAGATGGAGGCGTCGCTTTTTTCTGAGTTGTGGCCATTGCAATTAATTGGCGCTAAATTTCTTTCGTTATTCACTTTCGATCTCATGGGCATCACAGGAATTTCTCCCTTTTTGCCAAATCCGGACCGCAGAACGCTCGGCAGGCGAGCGTTGGACGTTTAGCGTTCTGTTCCACCATTTAGCGTTTCCATTTTCTCAAATTTCGGGAACCAAACGGAGAGAAAAGGAATCAGGGTTTCAAACGCTGATTTGGATGTGGGAACGCTGTTCCCAAACGGAGCCAAAGTCTGAACGGCTAATTTATACGGATGCCAATATATATACCTTCAATAAATTATGGTCTATTCAACTTATCCAATCTTACATGTCACAACTATGAGAGTACATGTTTGTTTTACAATCTAACAATCTTACTTATCCAATCTAACAACCTTACTTATCCAATCTAACAATCTTGCAAGGTATTATTAGAATTTAGAATCGTAGTTGATTTTCAACATATAAATTTACAAAATTTTTGATGGATATTTTGAAAATTTTGTTTCAATTTTAAAGAAATTGTGGAAAATTATATAAAATATTTGAAAATTTTAAATAAAAATTTAAATATTTTCATTCAAACATTACTTCACATATTTTAAAGGAAAACAATTTATATTTAATATACATATATATAAACCTATATTCAATCATAGAAAAAGTTTATTAATTGGCAAATATAATAGTAAAAGTTCTAAAGATATATACATGCATGATCCTGAAATAATAATTGAACTCCATTAATAACCTATAATAGTATTCTATATACAAGCATAATAACTCTTTATTTGAAGTATTTATATTCACGAAAGTTTTGTAATGTCATTTGGCAATCATATTTGTGTAAATGATAGTAGTAGATTTCTAGGTTCTGTTTCTTATTTGCCTCGATTATTCTTGGCATGAATATATATACTGTGATATGAAGCAATGATATACTTCTACATGGCTTTTGCTTCATTTCCTCAATATTTTATCTACTGCTTGCTATAATTAGATTTTTTTTTGTCCAACATTTATGACTGTTTTTTACCATTATTTTTTTTCCCATTATTTTTTGGTTAAAATAATAGAGAATAGTACAAATGTGACGCAATCATTTACTATATTTATGGAGGTCGTATATAGATTGAGAAATAAATGACAACAAAAAAAAATGTTATTGTCAAACCCATCTATGGTACTATGTACTTCCTCCGTTTTTAAATGATAGCTACGTTAGTGAATTTGACACTATTCACACAATCACTTTGACTTGAAGTTTTAACATAGTTATACAAGTTAAAATATAGTCAACTGAGATCTTATTAGATTCGTCTCGTCTTGTAGTTTTTAAATACCGAATTTTTAGAATTTTTACTTGTACCGAATTTGAGTTATTAATGATTTAAAATGTGCATTGGACTGCGTGCTGGGTGGATCCGTAGCTATCATTTAAAAACGGAGGGAGTACTATATTTTTGAAAGTGTTTTTTCTAGAACAAGTTATTGTCGATCAAACCAATTACCAAAGCCCCGTAAAAATGACAACAACAAAAAAAATAATTATAATTTAGAGTGAAACAAAAAAATATGCATTAGATCTCATATTAGTTGTGGTTGTTTACTTCTAAACATTTATAATTCAATTATACTTCATTTATCTTATATATATATATATATATATTTTTTGGTGGATATTATAGACGTTAGAGTTGGAGATGGGAAAATAAGAATATTTGTCAGAAATAAATTTCAACAAGAAGAAGAGGAGGTGTGTGCTGAAGCGCTGGAAAATAAATGTCAGAAAATAAGAATCATTTAACTCAAATGATTTAAATAGGAGTAATAATTATGCTACTCTATTTTTGGAAAATAATGATAATCAATTAATTACGTTAGTAATGGTACCGGAACTAAGAAACATTAATCAAAATAGATCAGGTTTGGTGAAGCGCTGGATTTCGGGTTTGGATAGAGTGTTCGATGACTGACATTTAACAGTGATGGTGTCCTGACCCGATGAGGTGTGTGCTGAGTATTTAATTTAGGGTTCATTCTGCACGTAAAGCTGTAATTGCGAGTTGCAGTTGTAGGAATTGTAGCTAACAATTTTTACATAAGTGTTTCGTATAAGTAGTTGTAGTTATAAATTGTAATTTGAATTAAAAAAAATTAATTAAATTAGAGAGTAGCTTTCGAAATCTCTCAAAAGTGTAGCTTCTAACTATAGAGCTTTTCGGAACTATAATTCACAAATAAAGCTTTTAAAAGCTAGTGTAAAAGAACCATACTATTATTTTGATATAAATAAACTCTAAAGCTCTCATAAACTTCCAAAAGTTGAGTGCATAATAGACCATTAATGGTGTGGCATGGGCTCCTATCGGTCCCCTTTGTCCATTTATAATTTCTGCGTCACGAACTTCCACCACTCATTTCCTAGTGTGTATAGATTGTTCAGAAAAAAAAATGTCAAAACAAAAAACTAAAAGATGAGTGATCTTAACTTATGACTTCAAAACCTCATATTGCGTTCGAACCCCAAGGAGGCAAGGACCAATAGTAACACATGATCTTTTCTTGTCCAGGGATAGGGTGTTATACATATTAAGTTGTTGAATCTGTTTAATTAAGTTGTAAATTTAAAATGAATAACATTTATATATAAAAAATTTTGAATTTTTTAAAGAAGTATTTAAAAAATAAAACCAATATATGTATATATATATAACCAATTAAGTTGCTTGGTGCTTCCCTATGCATGTTGAGTAAACAGCAAAACAAGTCCTTCCACGTGATATATAGAAAGAAAAATTATGTCCTAAATCTTGGGTCAAAAGTCCTCTTATAATATAATTATAGGAAATTAAATAACAAGGCAGCAGTGCAAGAACTTGTTAAACTAGAATTGATGTTAAGACCATGTTTTTTTTAAAAAAAAAACGTTACACAATTATTCTTTTAATGTCATTATGCAGTAAATGCTAAGAAGCATACAGGAAAGAATTCAAGACTCTCCTGAAGTTCCTAGAATTTTTTTTTTATTTTTTATTATTATTATTTTTTTTGTAAACATTGACACTCATGTGTCGGCAAAGGTGTGTGGGAGTCCAACCCACACAAATTACAAAGGGGATAAAGGGGAGGGATATGGGGCGGGTGGGAATCGAACTCCCAACCGAGAAGGGGGACTTGGCCGCTAGGATAAGTCCCCAACCCCTGAAGTTCCTAGAATTTAATCTCAAAATTGTCTTCATTCATTTATTATTATTATTATGAGTTAAATATTTTTTAGGTCACTACAAAGAATAATTTCCGTTTTTGGGTCATCAATCATTCCTATTATGGTTTTCAGCCATGACATGCATTTGAGCCGAATTTATGGGCAATTTGACCAAGTCAAGGACCTAGCGTGCCTCGATGGCTTAAAAGTAGAAGCGATCTCCTTCTTGTGGCCTATTTTACTTTTTTTTTAGGTAACTAAAAATAATAATACTCCATCCGTCGGTTTATTTATGTTACATTTCCTTTTTGTTTGTCCTAATATCTTTTTTTATTGTTTTCGCATGAAATTATATATAAGACATTTTTAATTATTATCAATTAAATTACGCTAAAAGCTATGCTAAAACTAAGATAACATAAGTAGCTATTTAAAAGAAAATAAGTAAATTCATAATAACATGCCAAACACGATCCCGTGCCAATTGCTAAAATGAGTCTGCTCAGTGTCTTGGTATTGCTCTGGCACATCAATGCGTGCCTTCCCATCGGACACCTCTTCTCCTTATGATATTCAATTTTGTTTCACTTTCTATGATGAGTGGTTGCAGAGCGCTTTTTTTGTACGACCAATTATTTTATTTAATTAAATTTTTATTTGTAATTTTACTATATTTTATTTAATATAAATTAATTATTTTTATTTTATTTTATTTTTTATAGTTAAATTATTTAATTTTTATTTTAATTTATTTAGTTATTTTTTTTATTATTGACATAATTAATTTCACTTATTATTAAGTTATTTTAAATTTATTTAATAAATAATTGTTTTCATGTTTATTTTATCATTTATTTTTATGAATAATTATTTCATGTAGGGGTATTTTTTGGCACTATATTTTATGTGGGACAGATCATATTTAATGTTGGATTATATTATACTTTAAATTATGGATAAATTAGAAATTTATGTGATGTGATTGTAATGAATTTAAATTTTCATTCATTTATTTATGTATGATGTTATATATAGTTGTGAGATAGAATATATTAATGATAGTGGATTTGAAATTTTAATTATTTATTGATATGATGTGATGGGGTAAGTTTAATAATTAACATTTAATTATTTTCTATAATGAAAGTGAGAAAAATGTTAGGACGATAAAAATGAAAGTGAGACATAAATAATATGATGAAGTTTTATTTATTTTAATTATGCAAAAACAAAACAAAAAAAGAAAAAGAAATTAGGCCACCATAAGGAGTACATTTCCACATTTAAGCCATCACGGCTCTTTGGGGCGTTGACTTGGTCAAATTGGTCATAAATTCCACCGGAATGCCTTGTCACGACCGAAAACTATAATAGGAATAATTAATGGTCCAAAAACAGAAATGACTCCTTGTAGTGGTCTAGAAAAATATTTAACTCTAATTGGCACTTGTACACTCCATTGAGGCTGTTGTCCATTCTTGTGTTCATCTTTCACTGGAATTGCATACAGGCGAGTTATCGATTTTCACAGTTGTTCATGGAAAGGAGGTGTCGGTTAAAATTGTAATGGATGTGTTAACTTTTGTGTGATCTAATTTATTGATGTTAGTAAAGGTTTGACATATGGAGCCAATGAAGGAAATGAAATATGTGATCCTTGTTCAGCAATGTCAATGATAGTACTAAAACTCAGAGAGTTGATGCTGCTACACCATGTTAGATATCAATGCAAACTTAAATAAGGGTAATAAGTGCTATTAAATAAAATATTCTAGAATAATGAAGAAATGAACATGTGTAGAAATCCTTAGAATAATCTAGATTAAGTATTAAAAATAATTTATTTAGAATATTATAGAAAAATGAGGAGTAATATATATGTAGACAATCTAGAGAATAAATAATTATAATATTTTTAGAATTATGTAGAAACTTGATCACCCTATAAATAGGGGTGAGTCCCTTCATTTGTAAGGTGTGGTGAAAGTTGAGTGGAGGTGTGGAGAGTTGAGTATAGTTGAGAGTCAAGTAGCGAGGTGTGAGTTGTAAAGTGAGTTGAGAGTTGAGGAGTGATAAAAGTGAGTGGTGAGTTCTCTTCTAATTGTGTTTTGTATTTATATAATTGTTCTCTTTGTTTAAGTCGTGTTACCTACTGTTTACAGAGAAAGAGAAATATAGCAAATAAAAGAACTCTGATTCAGCAGCCCAACCATCAATCTTGAAGACCATATTGTTGTGTCACTAAAAAACGATATAATTTCAGGGTTCTTTGCATTATTGAAGGTGTCCATTATAGTTTGGTGATATACACAAATAGAATTCACTGAATAATACATTATGTTTCAAAACCCTTCAGTATCCATCGGTTTCCTTGTGCCAAGCACAGGTCTGACATGACCTGCAGAACACATCGCATATGAATTCCTAAATGTTTATAACTAACAATTTCTATAAGTAGTTTAAATACAAGAAAATATCATATCAAAATATTCACTAAAAACTAAACTACCATCTTATACTCATTGTCGGTCACATCCCTTCCAAGTTGCAATGTAGCAGCTTAACTATGACAGCCTTTCGCAACTTCGCATTAGCTTTCAAACTAACAAAAAAATTAATAACAACATTCATATAAAAAAAGGTACCGGGTGTTAGTAATATATCAAAGATACCCTGGTCTGTAGTGTTGCCTACTCCTCATCTTTCAGTCCTCCCCTCCCCGTCTCCGCTTGGCCCTTCTGATTCCATCTCCAAATTCTTCTGCAGTGCTGCCAGTCCTCGGTAATTGAAAAATAAAATTAGTTATAGGAAATATCCTATTTGGGCATAAACTGTAAAATTACGGTTTGGTTTGGTTTGGGCATAAACCGACTTAAACCAAACCTCAAGGAACAAAGATTCAAAATGTTTTTTCAATGGCAATTCCATCAGAGAATTGCAATATGGTACCATGTTAGGAATAATGTATGTTTAGCCATTCAAAGATGAAACCAGAAAACAACTTACTTGAGCAGAACGCTCAATGGAGAAAGTAAAATACACTTCAAGTTCACGAATAACTTCATCATGTTCCACAATTGCAGTTCCAATTGTCTCCGTTTCCTTTTCCGTTTCAATTTCCACGCGAACATCACTATGTTCTTTCACCTCCGCCTCCGCATTGATATCCATCTTCACAACTTCAGACTCTTCCTTGAAGGCAATTGTGCAAACTTCCACAAAAATTACATAACAAATAATATTTCTTTTTCAACATAAGCCCATTCACAATGCCAATAGATAATTAACATAGTATTAACAACAAAAAAATATGGAATTTGATTAAAAAATAAAAATAAAACACCAAATACTCCGTCTTCCCCTTTTAGTAGCAACAAGCACATAAATACATTCATTTCTCGGATTAAAAACACCCAAAAATCCACGAAGAAAAATCTTTTAATATTGAGGATACCCCACATAAGTTAGAATACAACACAACAAGGTTGTTACGGGCTTATGGCGCCTTGTTTATAATCTGATATATAGTAGACCGCCATGGAGACAATACGGCGAATACGATATATAGTGTAAAATATACTACAGTATTAGATACTTTATAATATGAAATAATAGTTAAATATATAATATTATAATAATTAAAATAAATAATACCATGAGAAAAGCACATAATTGTTTACTTCTTCCAAATGCTATAAAATAGTTAAAAAAAAAGTAAATGAACTATTAAATATGAGCAATTGCATAATTTATGGGATATAGATTTTATGGAATAATTTGAGCTAGGATCGGAGGAGGTGACCGGAAAGTTTGAGCTAGGATTTCAAAATTTCTACCTGAGCTTCGAGAAGATGTGAGACGAGGAGGAGGACCGGATGGAGCAAAAGGACGTAGGCGACGCAATCGGAGGGAGGAGAAAAGCAAAGATGGCGAAGATCGCAACAAACCACCCTAAACCCACATTCTTTCTGTCTCAGTCCTCCATAATTGAAATTAGCAACTGCCAGCAGCAGCTGTGCTGGTACGGATTGAAATCGTAACAAACTCACTCAAAATGCCTGGTTCATTAATTGTTTAATACGACGACGTGGTTATTTAATTTTAGCTTGATTTGCATCAATTAAAATTGAAATGAAAATTTCAATAGTATGATTATTTCAATTTTAGTTACAAAAAGTTTCGTGTACCCAAAATTTATAGAAGTACTTCATTTTCAACCCTAATTCCACCATTTAATTTAATTTCCTCGGAGAAATTGCTGCTAATTTTTCAACCCTAATTCCACAATTTGTATTGATTTCTTCAGGGAAATTGTTGTTAATCACTTAATCATCTGCGAATTTCTGTTTCCGTGCAGCACAAGCAACATTGTTAAGGTTGGTGGACGGATGCAGCTACAGAG